>JAQQSK010003042.1:0-27293 GCA_028658325.1 Potorous gilbertii | reverse complement strand
CTCCCATTCTAGAATATACTCCATCCTCACCTTTGCCTCTCAGATGCTACCTTCTTCATGAAACCTTTCCTGATCTCCCACACTCCCCTCCCCTGAGTTAGTGCCCTTTTCCACACTAATATCTGGTATTTTATTTAGCTTATATTTTGTATATACTTATACAGGATAGCCCCAAAGTCTCAGTGCTGTTTTACACTTTAATAGCTTAATAGCCATTTAATTAAGTTTTAATAGCTTAGAACTGCGCTAAGACTTTGGGGATATCCTGTATATGCATATGATATCTTCCTTAGTAGAATGTGAATTCACTGAGGGCAGGGACTGATTCATTTTTATCTTTGAACTCCCACTGCTTGCCACATTTTTTTTTAAAGCAAACCTGTGATTTCTTTGGCCCAGGGAATTTTTTTAAAAATATATTTTATTTTTTCAATTACATGTAAAAACAATTTTTAACTTTTTAAAAAATTCTGAGTTGAAAAAGAAGAGTGCCTCACTTCTTCCCCTCCTCTCCCTTTATTGAGATGGCAAGCAATTTGATGAAGTTTATATATATTCAGTCACAAAACATGTACTTCCATATTAGTCATGTTATGAAGGAAAACACAGACCCAAAAATACCTCATAAAAATAAAGTAAAAAATATTATGCTTCTATCTGCATCCGGACTCCATCAATTCTTTTTTCTGGAGGTGGATAGCATTTTTCAACATGGGTCCTCCAGAATTGCCTTGCATCTTTGTATTGATCAGAATAGCTAAGTTATTTATAGTTGATCATTGTATAATATTGCTGTTACTGTGTACTGTGTAATGTTCTCCTGGTTCTGCTTACTTCCCTTTGCATCAGTTCATCTAAGTCTTTTAGGTTTTTCTAAAAGCATCATGCTCATCACTGCTTATAGCATAATAGTATTCCATCACAATCACATACCACAGTTTATTCAGTCATTCCCTAATTGATGGGCATCCCCTCAATTTCTGATTTTTTGTCATCACAAAAAGAGCTGCCATAACTATGCACATGTAGGTCCTTTTCCTTTTTGACTGATCTCTTTGGGATACAGACCTAGTAGTGATATTGCTGGGTAAAAGGGTATGAGCACTTTGATAGCCCTTTAGGCATAGTTCCAAATTACTCTCCAGAATGGTTGGATCACCTCACAACTCTACCAATGAAATGCATTAGGGTTTCAATTTTTCCACATCCCCTCCAACATTTGTCATTTTCCTTTTCTGTCATATTAGTCAACCTGATAGGTGTGAGGTGGTATCTCAGAATTGTTTTAATTTATATTTCTCTAATTAATATTTATTTAGAACATTTTTTCATATAACCATTTCATATAACCTAGATAATTTTGATTTCTTTTTCTGAGAACAGCCTAATCATATCCTTTGACCATTTATCAGCTGAGGAATGGCTCAGATTCTTATAAACTTGACTTAGTTCTCTATATTGAGCAATGAGGCCTTTATCTGAGAAAGGTGCTGTAAAATCCATACACACACATGCACATACTCATCCCAGTTTTCTGCTTTCCTTTTAATTTTGGCCACATTGGTTTTGTTTGTGCAAAATCTTTTTAATTTAATGTATTCAAAATTATCCTTTTTACATCTTGTAATACTCTCTACTTCTTGTTTGGTCATAAATTCTTCCCTTATCCATGCTTTCCTAATTTGCTCACAATATCATCCTTTCTATCTAAATCATGGATCCATTTTGACCTTGTCTAGGCATGGTATGAGATGTTGGTCTATCCCTGGTTGCTGTCAGACTGCTTTCTAGTTTTCCAAGAAGTTTTTCTCCAATAGTGAGTTCTTATCCTAAAAGCTGGGATCTTTGTACTTATCAAACACTAGATTACTATGGTCATTACCTACTAAGTCTTGTGTACCTAGTCTATTCCACTACTCCACCACTCTATTTCTTAGCCAGTACCAGTTTGTTTTGATGATTAGTGCTTTGTAATACAGTCTGAGAAATGCTATAGGTAAGCTACCTTCCTTTGTACTTTTTTTCATTAATTCTAGCATAGAGAATTCTTGATGAGAAAACTTCCTTTAGGTTGGAAGGAAAAAAAGTATATAGCACACACTAGGTTCCACACACTGTGCTAAGCACTTTATAAATATCACAGTTGATCCTCACAATAACCCTGTGTGTTATTGTAATTCCCATTCTATAGTTAAGGAACTAAGTCAAACAGAGGTTAAATGACTTGCCCAAGGTCACACATCTGCTAAGTGTCTGGGGCTGGATTTGAACTCATGTCTTCTTGACTTCAGACTCAGCCCTCTATCAACTATACTACTTCAGAGAATCTATTTGGGGTTCTTGAGGCTTTCTTCTGGGTTACTGTTGTTTTTTCCTTCCTTCCTTCCTTCCTTCTTTCCTCCCTTCCTCTCTCTCTCTCTCTCTTTCTTTCTCTTCATTTTATGAGTACATGTGCAGTAGTAGGGCTATCCATGCAAGTATCCCCTTTGATTTTGCTCCAGGATCAGCCAACCTCCTTTCCTGGACACTGTTCTTTGGTGCAAGTCACCTTGGTAATATGCTGCAGAAGCCTACTTAGGCCCATCACAGACCTTGCCATTGCACTTTGTGACCTTTGCAAATTTGGTTTCTATGCAGATAATGATATTCCATGATTTCCATTTATATAGCATGGACATATTGATACTAGGAGAGAGTTAGGCTATATACAGTAAGAAACAAGCAAATAGGCAAAGGACATTGGCTGGACCTGGGCCTTTACTCGGGCTGCTTCCATTGCCTGGAATACTCTCCCTCCTTTTCTCTGACTACTGATCTCCCTGACTTTTGTTATTTTTGTTCAGTTATTTTAGTTAATTGTAACACTTTGTGACCCCATTTGAGGTTTTCTTGGCAGAGATACTAGAGTGCTTTGCCATTTCCTTTTCCAGCTCATTTTACAGATGAGGAAACTGAGGAAAACAGGATTAAGCGACTTTTCCAGGTTCACACAGCTTGTGAGTATCTGAGGCTGGGTTTGAACTCAAGATGACTCTTCCTGATCTCAGGCCTGGCACTCTATCCATGGTGCCACCTAGATGCCCTTTAAGTCCTAACTAAAATCCTCCTACACCTTTTACAGGAAACTTTCCCCAATACCGCTTAATTCTAGTGCCTTCTGTTAATTGTTTCCTATATATCCTGTATGTAGCTTGCTTTCTATATATTTGTTTGCATGTTGTCTCCCTGTTAGACTGTAAGCTCCCTGAGGGCAGGGATTGTCTTTTGCATCTTTTTTTAAATCAGCAGCATTTAATTGGAAAAGGAGGATGTATATAATACAGACAGCTAGGTGTCACAGTGGTTAGAGCACTGGGCCCAGAGTCAGGTATACCTTCATTCAAATCCTATCTAAGCCATTTACTAGACTTTGGGCAAGTCGTATAACCTCAGCCTGCTTCAATTTCCTTATCTGTAAAAAAGGAGGTTGATAATAGCACCTACCTCCCAGGGTTGTTGTAAGGAAAAAATGAGATGATATTGGTAACACTGTTTGCAAACCTGAAGGTGCTATACAATTGCTAGCTATGATGATGATGATGATGTACTATTATCAGGTAAGATAGTAGGGACTGCTAGGTGACACAGTGAATAGGGTCCGGTCTGGAGTCAGGAAGCCTTTTCTCCCTGTGTTCAAATCCAGCCTCAGAGACTGACTAGCTGTGTGACCTTGGGCAGGTCACTTAACCCTGTTTGCCTCAGTTTCCTCATCTGTAAAATGAGCTGGAGAAGGAAATGGCAAACCAGTCCAGCGTCTCTGTTGAGAGAACCTCAAATGGATCACGCCAAAGTCAAACATGAATGAAAAGAACCGAACAGCAGCGGCAACAGCAAAAATAGTAAAACCTTGCTAGTGTCATGTAAATGACATTGGATGTGGTCTCAGAAGAAATGGGTTCAAATCTTGTCTCTGACACTCAGGCATTACACAGACAAAATTAATTATATATGCATTTACATGTTTCTGGATATGATCTGACTTGTCTATGCTCCCTGGGAAGTAAAAGCTTCTAAATGGTGGCTAATGTGTCACTTCTTCCTCCTTTTTGTCCTCCTCCTCCTCCTCTCCTTTCTCCCCCTCCTCCCCCTCCTCTCCTTTCTCCCCCTCCTCCCCCTCCTCTCCTTTCTCCCCCTCCTCCCCCTCCTCTTCCTCCTCCTTCTCTTTCCCCATACAGCAGCACCACCTTCCCAGGTTCAGTCAGTGTTCCCTGACTGATTCTTGGCCCAGTTGTCTCCTAACAGGGTAGCTGGATAAGGGTAAGCACGTCTCTTTCAGGCTTTGTTCCTTTGTTTTCCCCTCTGCAAGACAACATTCTTGCTACTTCCTGTTTGGTAGAAAATTCTTGGAAAAAAGAGCTTTGAAAGAAGTGTTCTACTTGCATGGCAGGCACCCTTCCCAACTCTGGAAAAGAAGGCAAAAGAAAAGACCCATACCCATTGTGTGTATCTTCAGAAGGCTCGTCACTCCCCCGGGACACATCTCTGCCAGTCCTTCTTCACAAACGCCCGCTTGCCAAAGATTAATCGATGTAAGACACTCGTCATTTTCTGATCCTTTCAGGTCCTATTTAAAACCTTCTGCTTTATTTATTTATTTATTTAGTTAGTTTTTTATAAAGCTGCTGAGGTTTTTCTTTTCGTTTTGTGAATTTTTCAACAATTGTCCGGTTTGACAAATTGGATTCTTAAATCTGATTCTTTAAAGAAAAGGAGACAGGGTTGACAAGACAAGAAACAGCTCATCTTTAAGACAGGGGATAAATAAAATAAAGAAAGAAAGAAAAGAAACCCCATTCTCCAGTTTCCCTGGGACTCAATGGGTGTCTGGGTTGTCACTGATAATCTAATCTTTCTATGATAGGTAAGGAACAGGACAATGGAGACCCAACCAAGCTGTAGGTCTGATAGGCCCCTGATTAATAGGACTGTCCAATAAGCACCCGGGCTCTGGAAGATGATTAATGACATTTGATGTGAACTCTGACCTCCCCCGGCAAGAAAACAGTGAGAAGAGGGAGGTGCATGGATGGGAGGGTGCATTCTTCCGGATGTGATTGATTCCTGACTACTTTTGTTGTCAATGTGTGTGTGTGTGTGTGTGTGTGTGTGTGTGTGTGTGTGTGTGTGTGTGTGTAGCAGGAGCTGTGAAGGGCTACTCACTAAGCTCCTCTCACATTCTTGTGCCTTTTATATGCCTCTTCCTGCAGGGATTCAAAGGCAATCCCCCACAGAGCCCTGGCTGACCTCCATCCTTCTTTAACCCCAAACACATGAGCTCATCTTGACCCTTTCTCACGCAGAGTGCCATGAATCACAAGAGAGACGTTCAAAGATTGGCACCCCTGACCTGGCCAGAAGGGCACTTTACAGGCATTTCTCCTTCTCCTCTCTCATTCTTGCTGGTCCTGCCCACTGTCTTCCCTTTTCCTCTTTCTCCAGAGCTCTTGATGGTGAATGGGACAGGGATGTGGTTGGAGTTTCTAGACTTGTAATCTTAAGAGCAGCTCTCTTGTTGAGTCAAGATGACCACAACACACCCATTGGATGGAATCCTATTAACTAACCTTGGGGGATTTATCAGCAGAAGAGGGATCCTGGCCAAAAGGAAAGGATGTAAGCATTTACACTAATGAAGCCTGGTTGGCCACTTGACATCCAGGGATGGAGAATTACAGTGTTGATCGTCTCAAAGTATTCCTCAGCAAGAAGTTAAGTATATCCTGTAGATCTTTCCATTTCTGAGACCAACCCAAACAAAGGCATCTTTTGACAGCTGGTCAGGCTGATTCAATTCAGTTCAATAATCATGTATTAGGGACCTAGTGTGTGCCAAGTGCTGGGTTCCACGCTGGGAATTCTAAGATAGCCCAACTTACTAGTGACAACCTCCTCTCCTACCTTTCAAATTTCCAGATTACCATGGAGTGAACCACCATCATCTGTCACCCAAGCCCCAAACCTCAGGGTCATCCTTGCTTCTTTACTCTCCTTTACCCTGTATATCTAATCCTCTACCAAATCTTCTTGTATCCAGCTTCACAATATCTCTCACGTATCTTTTCTCCACTTGTATGGCCAAGATCCTGATTTGGGGTCTTGTCACCAGTTGCTCAGACAACCGTGATAACCTTCTAACTTGTCTCCTTATACCCCTGCTTCTCCTTTCTTTAATCTGTCCTCCATTCAGCTGCCAAGGTGATTTTTCCAAAACTCCCTTTCTCAATGAGATCCAGTGGTTCTCGATTCCTCTAGGTTCAGATAGAAACTCTCAGTCTGGCCTTAAAAACTCTTCATAACCTGTCCTTTTCCTAGCTTTCCAGCCCCCTTGTACCATTCTCCCCACCACTCTATGTTCCAGATACATTGTTCCATTTGCATTTATTCAAACAGGATGCAAATCTCTCATCTCCATGCCTTGCACTGGCTGTCTCCATGCCTGTGATTCTCTACTCTCTCACTTCTAACTCTTAGGCTTCCTTCTTGGCTCAGCTCCAAACTCACCTTCTGCAGGAAGAGCTGCTAATGCCTCCCCCTTTCAGATAAGCTTCCAATCATTCTGTATATATTTTGCATATACTTAGTAACTTACTCATTGTCTCCCGCATCAGAATGAGTGTTCCTTGAAGGCGAAGGCAGTGTTTTTTGTCCTTTTTGGGGGGGTATCCCCAGTGCTGGAAAACACCTAGTGCTTACTAAATGATTGCTGACTGACTTACTGACAAATATCTGCCAGTATCTTCCATTCTAATTATTTACCTCCTGTAACACAACTGTGTCCTCCAATTTTAAGGGCTTCAAGCAGCAGTCAGTTGTTCCATCCATAAGGACCATTCCTAGAGGCTTACCAGTTGAGGTCATCTCTGTCATGACACTCAGTCTTTACTCTGCAGTGTGTTTCAGTTTTCTCAACTGCAAAAAATAACATTCGCCTCCTGGGGTTGTGAAAATCAAATGGCATGATATTTATAAAGCACTTACTTATAACCATGCCTGGTACACAGTAGGTTCTTGTTTTCTTCCTTCCTACAAGGTGCTTACATATATTTTTTGTTTAGTTGATTAGTGTCCTACTCTTTGTAACCCTATTTAGGGTTTTCTTGGCAGAGATACGTACTGGAGTGGTTCACCATTTCCTTCTCCAGCTCATTTTACAGATGAGAAACTAAGGCAAACAGGGTTAGGTGACTAGCCCAGGATCACACAGCTAGTAAATGTCTCCATTTGAATGACTGCCATTTCCTGCCTCCACTCTCAACTTCAAAGATCCTCTCCTGACTCATTTTCCTGCATACCTTGCAGTGGTCAGGCTAATCAATCTTTCACTCTTTGCTGTCTCTCTATCCCTATCCTCCTCCACCATGGGAGCTTCAGCAGCCCCAGGCTTTTGTGAAGCTGTGTCTGCCTGAACTCAGCCACTGCTATTTCTTGGTGCCATTTGAACAGTAGACCATGAGAAATGTGATTAGAGTGGCCATTCCCTTGCCCATTAGAATGTCCAGTTCTTGAGGGCAGGGGCAGACATGAGAATTTTGAGATTAAAAGCTGAGAAACAATACCAGTCATTGTTACCCTGAGGAAGTGTCATTTCTCTATGAGCCTGCTTTTTTGGACAATTATCTTGAATTTCTACCCCTTTCAATCAATAAACCTGACCAGTCTGAAAGGGGTACCACCTTATGTCTATCTTTGGATCAGTGTGGTGCCTAGCTCCAGCAGACCCTTAATAAATCTTTCTTGAGTCTAGGAGACCAGGATCCTTCGAATAAAGGTACCAAGTCCTAGGACCAAAGTGAATTGTTTACAGGAGACTGACTGAGGGCCTTCTGTGTTCTCTCATTTATACCCATGTAGAACAGATGAGAAAACTGAGGCCAGAGAGTTTAAGGAAGGGTGTCATACAGCTCGTTACTGGGATAGAATTCAAACACAGGTCTTCTCAGCTGCAAGTCCAGTACCATAACCACAGCAACACATTGCCTGTCAATGCCCTTTTCATCCTCATGTCTAGGGGTGAGGGGTTCATGTGTTCGTGTCCCTCACCCCTCCTAAGCAGGAGTATCCCTTACCCATCTCCTCTAGCTCATGCCCTGACCTTCTGTGAAAATACTGGTGTGTGTTCCCACATCACTCCAGCTGGGTAACTTTCCAATGGTTTTAGCTCATTACTCATCATTAGGAGCCCTGGTGTCTGGAGTTTTCCAGGTGATCAAAGCATTTCTGTCTGGAGCATCCTGGCAGCTCTCAGTGTCTGTCACCAGTAATCCGATGGGCCAGCCAGGCAGACAGTTAAGTAACCCAGGAAGGAGGTGATTTGGATTTTAAGCCCACATAATTCAGCTTGACATTCTCACAAGCCTCTGGTGGTTCTCACTGCCATGAGAGGAAGTTTTCTTTGGTGACTGGGGTGCTGAATTATTGTGGTGCTATTGCAGGGGCACATACTTATTTTGTTTAGACATCTTTGGGTAGCTCTTCACCTCCCAGTCTTTACCTCCCCTCCCCACCTCCCACTTCCCATCTCCCACTCTTTACCACCTCCACCTCTACCTCCTCTCTGCGCATGCACACACACACACACACACACACACACACACACACACACACACACACATGTACACAGAGGCACATTACATATGCACCCCTTCCTCTTTCCCACAGTCAGTAAGCTGGCTCTAAAATCTTCCCACCGTGTAGCAATAAACAAAAAACAAAGTGGGTTCTCGTTGTTTAGAGGTAGTAGGGCACAATGCAGATAGTGATGAATTTAGAATCAGAGATTCTGGGTTCAAATTCTGCCTCTGCCATTAACCACCTGCTCTCACATTGGGTTAAGCCTGTCTGAGCCTCAGCTCCTTATCTCTAAAATAAAATGAGTTGGACTAGATGATCTCTAGTCTTTTCTGAATCAAAATCTATGTGTTAGGAAATAATTGACAAATTTTGTTTTAGGAACATAGTAGCATATTATCATTAAAAGATGAATATGAGAAATTCAGAGAGGCATGAGATTGTATAAATATGAACAGGGTAAAGTAGCCAGAACTAGGAGAATAAGCTATTATAGCTGAAACCTGCACTAAGACTTTTGGGACACCCTGGATATATACAATGACCATAATAACATTAAAAAAAAGAGCGACCTCAGACCCTTACCAGCTGTGTGACCCTGGGCAAGTCACTTAACCTTTCTTTGCCTCAATTTTCTCATCTGTAAAATGGGGATCATCATAGCATAATCCCAGGGTTGTTGGGAAGGTCAAATGAGATACTAACTATAAAGCCCTCAGCACAGTGCCGGGCACAATAGGTGCTATATAAATATTAGCTATTATTACTGTTGGGTTTTTTTCGTTATTGTTAATCATGCTAGGGTCAAGGTGGAAAAGGCATTTTTATCTATTTGGATCTATAACCCCTTTTAATTCCAGCGCCTTCCTTCAGTTGCTTCCTATTTACTCTGTGTATAGCTTGCTTTGTATAAATTTGCTTGCTTTGTTGTCTCTCCCGCTAGAGTGTGAGCTCCTTGAGGACAAGGACTGTCTTTTGCCTGTTTTGTATTCTCAGTGTGAGCACAGTGCCTGGCTCCGTGGTGAGTGGTTAAAAAAATGTTTGTTGAAAAATCAGGTATTTCAAGGTAAGAGAGATTAGACTTGTTGCGGTTGACCTTCAAGGGCAGAATTAGAGGCATCTAAGAAGAATCAATGACAAGTTGCAGAAAGCCTGAGTTAGACTTGATATCAGGAAAGGCTTCTAACATTTAGAATTGTCCCAATGTGAAAAAAAAGGTGTTTCAGGAGGTGAGTGTCCCTTTTACTGGGCTACAAATATATGTTTACCTCTTTTCATAATGTAAATACTTTAATGGGCAAGCATCTGGTATTTTCATGTGGAGTTTATACCATCTAAGGTGTATGTATATGTGTGGCGCAAAAAACACTGGAGTAGTATCAGAAGACCTGTGTTCAGGCCCCAGCTCCACCACCCCAATAGCCTTGTGATTTTTAAGTAAGATTCTCTGAGCTTTAGGATCCTAATCTGTCTAATCTAGGCTGAGACCATAGTAAACTCCCAGGGGTGTGCTTGTAAATGTTTAACAACCAGGTCTTTAGAATGTATGCATGACACAAATTCTGAGGTTTAAAGGCTCACACTGAAAATTTCACAATCAGTAATCCTCTTTGGAGAGCCATCAGTCTCTGTCCTTTACCTCCCCTTGAAGTCTGACCTTGCTTCATTTCTCAAGGCTCACTTGTCTTTTCAAGAGGGAGCACTAGGCTCCTCAATGCCACATCCACTTCAGATTCTTGAAGAACAATTCTATTTGTAGCTCTAGTCTAAGGAGTCCTCCCCATAAATTTTTGGGGAGAGGTAAAAAAAAAAAGATGTGCAAACATGAATTAAATATTCCCATAGAGAAAAGGAAATTCAGCAGTCCCAATAAAGAATTATTACAATCAGTTGAGAGGTTAACTTTGTAATGCAGGAAAATTTATGATTTATACGAACTGATACAAAGTGAAGTGACCAGAACTAAGAGAACACTGTACATAGTAACAGCAACATTGTAACCATAATCAACTGTGAATGACTTGTCTCCTCCCATGTTTGAATGACTAAGCCACTCTAATTGATAGAATGATCCAAGACAATTCTAAAAAGAACTTAAGATGAAAAATGCTGTCCACCTGCAGAAAGAGAGAACTGATGGAGTCCGAATATAGACCGAAGCATAATTTTTTCACTTTATTTTTCTTGCTTTCTTTGCAGCATGGCTAATATGGAAATTGTTTTGCAGAATTTCACGTGGATAATTGATATCACACTTCTTGCCTTCTCAGTGGGTGGGGAGGGAGAGAATTCAGAACTGAAAATTTTTTAAAAGAAACCTAAAAATAAATAAATGGTAGATTTATTTATGAAATGAAGGAAAATTGCCATTTAATTAATATTTATTAAGTGCCTACTGTGTGCCAAGCACTCTGCTAAGCACTGGGGATACAAAGATAGGCAAAAGACTGTCCCTGCCATTCAGGAACTCAGAGTCTACTGGAGAAGACAACACACAGCAACTATGTTCAAACAAGCTAGCTATGTGCAGGATAAATCAGAGCTAATCAAGAAAGGGAAGGCATGAGCATTCACGAGAGTAGAGAGAGATTTCTTATAGGAGGTGGAGCTTTATGGGAGCCTTGAATGAAGCCAGGGAAGACTCAAGCCTCATTGGGACATTTGCCAACATTTTTTGTAAGGGCTGATAATCAGCCACCTAACATTTCACCTTCACCCAAATCAGCCTGACTAACACTGAGTGCTCTCTTTCATTCTGATGGTATCTTTCTTTTTTGGGGGGTGACTTTTTCCTTTTAGGCTGGTCTACCTCTGCTTCTGTTGCCACTGCAACTGCTTTGCTACTACTCAGGTGCCCAGGAAGGGAAAGATACCAGCCGTCTTTCTAGATCTTATCAGGTCCTGTATCACAGGAAAGGAGACACAAATGAGAGGTGACTCCATCTCAGCCACAGGCTTGCCCAAGAAGCCATGAGCAAAGATAAATGGGAAGTACATCCTCCCCCCTGACTGACCCTCCAGAGCTCAGAAAGTCATCGCTATGCTTAAGGATTAAGCCAGCAAGAAGAGTCCTGAGAGGTAAGAATCATGCCTTTAGTATAAGTACCAAATTTTGAATGAGCAGTCAATTAAAAGACTCATCATCATCACATTGTACTAATCCCTTAGTCATCATGGCCAACAGGAAGTGTTAAGAGGATATTTTTATCTGCTCTGAAGTATAGGGGATAGGGTTGAGGGAGATGGGAGGAAGGGCTCTTTCATTACATTTCTGGAAGCAGATACACTGAATTTTTCCTAAGTGATTATTTTCCTAGGAGGAGGGGGAGACCTAGAGGGCATGACATCTGCGCTCTTGGGGACTACTCTTTCCATCTTGCCCACCTCAGGAAGTTTCTTTGAGGGTTAAATGAGATACAGTCTGTGGAAGTGGCATATTGCGACGCAAATATAAATAACTCACATTTCCATTGTATTGAAAACTTTACCAAGCATTTTCTTCCTTACACCCTGAGGTAGGCAAATATTCTCTTCATTTTACACCTGAGTAAACTGAAGGCCAGAGGAACCCTTGCCTGTGGTCACCCAGTCAGCAAGGGTCAGAGGTAAAAAATCAAAGTGTGGGGTGGTGTCACTTAAGCCTAATAAAAGGAAGGATTCCTTCACATATAAATTTTGGGAATAAATTTTGGACACTTATTGATTCAAGGAGTAGCCAAGTTGGAAGTAAAAGGAACTTTTACAGATTCAAAATTGAGGATTAGAGGGAAACCTGGATTTTTTTTTGCAGGGGGGATTTTTTCTTGCCTTCTAGGTTGCCATCAAGGAGGTGGAATCCCTTTCACAGCTCCACCACTTTTTGTATACATTGCATTTCATTCCAATCCCATTAAACAAGCTTAATTAAGTGCCTACTGTATGTCAATATATCATACCAGGTTGCTGAGATTTTTGATGCTTGCTGGTTTGGAGACCCTGGGGAAGGCATCTGCCTCAGTTTATTTACGTGTATAGTGAAAAAAGTATTTGTCCCAAATACTTGGTAAACTTTTCAGTGCTATGGAGATATGAATTATTATTTACAGTTGCATTGCAAAGAAACTCCTCAAGAAGCTTAAATTCTATTTAAGAATAGACATAGATATGTTTACTGATAATGAAATGCAAAAAAAAAAATACAAAGTGATCGGGGGAAGGGGAAGTAGAAGTAGAACTCTAACAACTAGGAAATCAAGAAAGGCCAATTGTATGAGGAGGTGCTGGAGAAGAGAGAGATTGTAAAGAGGCAGAAATGAGGAAGGAGAGCATTCCAGATATGGGGAACAGCCTGGCCAAGACTACAGAGATGTGAGCTGGAAGGTTGAACGTGGTGCAAGCAGTCCAGATTTACCTATGAACATAGTATATCAGGGGCAGGTAATCAGCTTGGAAAGATAGGTTGGAGCCATACTATGAAGGGCTTTATAGTCAAAAGGAATTTGTATTTTATCCTAGAGTTAAGAGGAAGCCAAAGCTTAGACAATATCAGAAATATAATGCTGTTTTGAACCATGGATCTGACCCAGTTTGAGAATTCTGTGGATGGAAATGTTCTGGACTTCTGACACTGGGAAGTTTCCTTTTAGAATTGGGCAAAATCTCGGTCCTGGATAGGTAGCCTGTAAATCATAAGCTATCAAAGATGTAGATGGGTTACTGAGACCCCTGGAGGGCAATCTCATTTTTTCCCTGGAATGGAGAAAGTACTCTTCTGGGGGATAGGGAGGTAGGAGCAAACTGCCTTGCCTTTTCTCAAAGGGATATATAGCCCATTTTACACTGAGACTTCTTGAGGATACTTTACATATTTTAATTCAATTGCCTTCCAGGGCTGCCTTAGCATTTGATAGATGGTTTTAACCAGAATTGCAAAGTTGCCCTGGTGGGAAACATGCACTCTGGTGAGAGATACCACTGCTCCTATGCATCCTTGAGCATCCTCAATCTCTAGAGGAAATAGAAACCAGGTACCCATGGGGTAGGGAGGGCAGAAAAGGTGGGGAAGAGGGATCTAGAACAACCACATGTTAGAACTCTGAAGGGAAACTAGGCCAAGGAAAGGCAGCAGATTGCTACTAACCGGGATGGTGCTGGTGGCTTTGATGTGGATATATAAGGTGCCTTGCAGGAACACAGCCCTGTGGAAGCTCTTTATCAGTGTCAAATTATGACAAATGACATTGGCGGAAAGTCACAGGGCTACACACTGTCACAGCTACTGTACCTCCAAAGCAATGCAGGTATTTTTAGTGCCAGTGCCTTGGGGGGGGGTCTATCTCTGTACTAATTAATCATGGGGAAAAGCATCATTGGCTGGGTCTTCTATATCCCCTTCTCTCC
Organism: Potorous gilbertii; assembly: GCA_028658325.1. Classification (NCBI taxonomy): domain Eukaryota; kingdom Metazoa; phylum Chordata; class Mammalia; order Diprotodontia; family Potoroidae; genus Potorous; species Potorous gilbertii. The sequence goes on along the minus strand of JAQQSK010003042.1, from coordinate 13,307 downwards.
ACTCATCACTCCATTTTGAAGGACTGACTTGGAAGGAAGAGTTAACAATGCCAAGGATGACCATGGTGATCATCACTGGGGACTCAACTTACTTGGAGATCTATCTAACCAAGAACCTGGAGAGGAACACTACTGCCAAATCAATGTTCACATTAAGACTGTCATTATAGGAAGAAGAGCTCGCTGGGGAAGGAGAAAGCTGAAGCAATGACAGCTTGTAGTCTTACAAGGGCCAGTGTAGCCCTGGAGGGTTCCTGGGGGAAGAGGCTATGACCTGCATCCTTGCCTTGATGACTGTCGAGGTCATTTTTATACCTCATTACTACCAGATGTGGCGTCAGAGGACTCAGGTTTGGATCCTGGCCCTGTGACTCTGGGCAGAATTTGTTCAACTCAATTTTGTCCTTTGTAAAATAGTTGGAATAAATGATCTCTAAGGTTCCTAGAGATTGCTTATTTCAGGCCTTGGCCAATGGAGGAGTAGATAGTCTTCTTCATGATATGACTTTGTAGACTCAATGAATGTTAGAACTGAGAGGAACCTTAGAAATAATTTAATTCAATTCCTTCATTTTACAAAAAAGGAAAGTGAGGGCCAGAGGGGGAAAATAACTTGTTTAGGTTATACAGCAGAACTAGGGCTGGAGTCTAGACCTGATTTCTAGGATTGTATTTTGATAGCCTCTAGCCTAAACACTTTCCCCTTGACTCTTCAGTCCTCAGTTGTTAATGTGCTCTCTCTCTCTCTCTCTCTCTCTCTCTTTCTCTCTCTCTCCTTGTCCCTCCTTGTCCCTCCCTCTCTCCTTTTCTCCCTGCCTCTTGCTACTTATTGTTGTATCTCCTTGAGAACAGGGGCTGTTTTTGGTTTCGTTTCTGTAGCCCTACCACCTAACACAGTGTCTGACACATAGTAGGTCCTTAATAAATATTGATAGAATTGTTCATCGTTTAATTCCCCTATATACATGAAATTTCACGATTATTAGTATTACCATCTCCTTGACCCCTCATTTAAAATGCAGATGGTAAGTAATTCTACAAAGGATAATACATTAAGTCCCTAACATCTAAACTGAGTTTTTCAGAAGCATTCTTCCCCACACAGTAGACCTGGGCAGGGTGAGGGAGCTGGCAGTGAAAAGAAACAGTGCTCCAGAGTGAAAGTATTGGGGAACACGAAGAACAAAGTTTTTTGTTTCATTCTGTTGAATAAAACTTGGTAGAATATAGTGAGATTTTATCCTCCCTCATTCTGTACAATCTGCTTTTATCAATTCTATTCTAAGACTAAATTAGACTCTTTGACTGCTCACTATTTACTCATATACTAGCTCATAGCCTGAGATGTGCTAGTAAATGTTTAACAACTGGCTTTCCAGGAGGGGAAAAAAAATCATACCCAAATTTAGTTTAATCTGCATTATTAACATTTTGTTAAATCAAGACAATCAGCTACATGATAACACCAAGCTCTGATTTGTACTAAATTCTCACAATGAAATTTTAACAATCAGCTTCTGAGCTGGTAACCTACCTCTGCTTTTAACCCATTAGCACCCCCCAAACCTCTCTCAATTTCTCCTCAAAATTGTTGTCATACCTTCCCCCATTCTTTACTTGTACAGCTGAATTTTTGAATCTATGAATAGGATTTTACATTTATCTCTATTAACTTCATCTTCTAGGTTAAGTGCATCATTCTCTCCTTCTTATGATATTTTGGATTCTGATTTAGTTATCCAATATCCATCCCAGTTTCATGCCACCTGCAAATTGCGTAGGAATATCATCTATGGAATCATCTATGGCACTGATGAAAATGTTGACTGGAACAGGACCAAGGATAGATCCATGGAAAACAACAAGAGGGTTCTCCTATCTGGAAGAGCTGTGAGTCACTGATGTTTCTTTCAGGGAGACTGTAAGACCACTTTCTCTGGAGATTTTAAAGAAAAATGTAGGTAGCTATTTTATTCACCTGGGTTAGGATAGGTGAGATTCTATTTGATGGTAGATGGGCTAGTATTGAACTTTCAAAATATATGATTTGAAAATAGCTCCAGATGGAGAGACTTTTAAGAATAGTAGAGAGAATCAGCTAAACAGGACAGCAGATAGAACACTAGTCCTGGAGTTAGGAGGATATGAATTCAAATCTGGCTTCAGACACTTCTTAGCTGTGTGACCCTGTGCAAGTCATGTAATCCCTATTACCTCAAGGAAAAAAATAGTGTACAGAGCCTTCAAATACTGAGATTCAAGTACCAGTTCTGCCATTGAAGAAATCACTGGCTTCACTATGGTGTTTTCTCATTTGGGAAATAGGAATGACTTTTGGGAGAAGTATGATAAATCATAACTGGACTCTATTTGGAGACAGAGGACATGGTTTTGAATTCTGTTTTACTCCTTATGACCTGTGTGACTTTGAACAAGTTGTTTAAACTCTCTGAGACTCAGTTTCCTCCTCTGTAAAGTGAGAATTTTGGACTAGAGTAGTTCTCAAAGTGTGGTCAGTGGACTCCAGAATGTCTCTGAGATCCTTTCAGGTGGTTTATTGGGTCACTTGTTATAATAATACTAAGATGTTTTAGCTTCTAATAGGGTAAATATTGATAGATAGAACTCACAAACGAAAGCTCTTTGCAGCTGGGGACCTTCAATAACAACGAAGAATTTAAAGGAATACCAGAAAGTTTGAGAACAGACTAGAGGATAATCATGATGCCTTTTAGTTCTAAATACATATTCCTCTTGTTTTCCTAGCTCTTTTCGAAGATCTGTTGACTCCTAAAAAGAAAAAAAAGTTCTTCCTCTGAGCCCCATCTTTGAGTGTTTTCCTCTTCCATTGTTAATGGCACTTAGCACATCCTACCATGTTAATGTGTTAGTAAAGTCTACGCCTGATTTTTCTTCCTAGACTAGAAACTCCTGGAGGGCAGGGAATGTGTATCTGACTTCCGTTATTCCCAGCACTGCCTATTGTAGGTGCTTTCTAAATGCTTGTTAAATGAATGAATGAAAGAACCATGTGTAATAGGACATTAAAATTCATTTGCAAATTCTGCAATGAGAAAGATAAAGAATGCACATTAATTGAGGACACTATCAGCCCATATGTTCTATAATATGTTGTTCGACATAATGAGGTAGCTGGACAAACCTCCCAGGCTACAGGACTGAGTTATTTCTTCTTTTGTCAGGAGGTGGCGCTGCAGTCAGCGAGAAAGCAAAGGGATGCAGCTAGAGTTGATATAGATTTACAGTGAGCTGGATTGAATAGGAAATTGAGATTAGAATTTTAGAAAGCTATAAAGGACCTCAGAGGTCATTTAGTCTAACCTTTTCATTTTGCTGATGAGGAAATTGAAACCCAGATAGCCTGACAGAGTCCAATGACTCGCCCAAGGTCACACAACTAGTTTGTGGCAGAGATAGGTCCTAGAACCCAAATTTTCCTCTTATGTTAGCATGCCTTTTGTTAAATAGGACCCTGAGTTCCAGTTCTGCTCTCTGATGCTTACTAGTTATATGAGGATAGGCAAGTCATTTCACTTACAGAAGCACCGAGTTCCTCATCCATGAAATGGGAATATACTGAAGTGGGATCCTGAGTATACTTTGGTACCTACCTAATACAATACAGCAAGGATCAAATGAGATAAGTGTAAAGGGCTTTGCAAACCTCAAAACCTATAAATGTCAGCAATTATAATTCTTAAGCAACTTGCCCAAAGTCATATGGCTAGGCCAGCATACCTCCTGCCCCATCTCTCTCAGCAAAGGACCATATTTCAAAACTCAACTTCATAACCCAGAGTCCTAACATCCCACTTTTCCCCTACTCTACACTTCAAATAACCTCACCATCATCCACCATACTAAAACTGAAGTGAAATGCTTCAGTTTTAAGTGGATACAAGGAACAACCAGATAGCACAGTTGATAAGAGTACCAACCATAGAGTTGGGAGGACCTAAATTCAAATCTCATCTCAGGCACTTACTGTGTTACCCTGGGAAAGTCACTTAACCCTGTTTGGCTCAGTTTCCTCATGAGCTAGAGAAGAAAATGGCAAAGTACTCCAGCATCTCTGCCAAGAAAACCCCAAATAGGGTCACAAAGAGTCTGACACAAATAATTGACTAAACAGCAAGAAATGGCCCTGCTTACCAAGGCTAATCCCTTTGCTTTGACCCTTGATCAATCCTTTCTTTTAATTCTTTGATAAGCCCTCCTCTCTCCTTAATTTGCAAAATCTCTTCAATGTCTCCTTTCATAATACTTAAAAACATATTCAGATAAAACTTATAATAGATCCTATCATCCCATCAAGTCTTGTCCTTTCCGTTTTTCACAGCCAAATACCTAGAAATGCTCATTACTTCCACTTTCTCACCATCCACTCCCTCTTCAGCAACTTGTACCTGCCTTTCCACTTCATCATTTAACTGAAACCCCTTCCAATGTTATCTCTTAATGACCTGATGGTCTCTTCTCAATCCTCATCTTTTTTTTTTTTTAACCTCTCTACCGCATTTATCCCTATTGACCACACTCTCTTCCTTGATCTGGACAATCTCTCCTACCGAGTTTTCCTGACCCTGCTCTCTTGTGTTTTTCCTACTTACCTGGTTTCTCCTTTTCAGTCTCCTTTATGGAGTAATCATCCACATCCTGCCCTTTATAAATGGGTTCTGTCTGAGCTTCTCTCCACTCTATACTCTTTCACCTGGTGATCTTGTTAGTTTCCATGGTTCAATTATTGATCTCTGTGAAGATGTTTCTTAGATTTATAGAGTCAGGGTTAGACTCTCAACTGAGTTCCATCACCTGGATATTTCCAACTATATATTCCATAGGCAACTCAAACTCAACAGGTCTAAAATAAAGCCCATTATATTTTCCTTGCTTCCTAACTTCCTTATTTCTGTGTAAAGTGCCATCATCCTTTGGGTCACCCAGGTTGCAACCTTAACTTGTCATTCACACTTCCTTACCCCTTGTGTCCAAACATTTGCCAAGACTTATGAATTCTACTTCCAAGGTATCTCTTATCATTTATATACTTCCACAATGCCCCTCACTTCTGACCCGGCTTTCCCATATAACATGCTCACTGCTTTAGTTCAGGACCTCATAACCTCTTCCCTGGACTGTTACAATTGTCTCCTAATTGATTTCCCTGTCTCCAGTCTCTCACATCCCTAATCCATCTTTCCAAAGAGCTGCCAAAGTAATTTTCCTAATGCACAGGTTTGACCACGTAAGTCCCCTGTTCAAGAGACTCAGGAGGTCCCTGTAGCTGCTATAAAATACAATTTCCTCTGTTTGACTTCTAAAGGCTTTCATAATATGATTCTAGCCATCCTTTCAGGTTGACTGAATACTCTCCACACATTCTATACTCCTGCCACTCTGGTCTACTTGCTGTCCCAGGTACAAGATATTCTGTCTTGTAACTCCATGTATTTGCACAGGCTGCCCCCACCCACCCACCCACCCTTGCCTTGGATGCACACCCTGCTCACTGCAGCCTCCTAGAATGCTGGACCTCCCTCCAGGCTTAGCTCCAGGGCTCCCTCTTGTACAAGGATCATCCTGGTCCCTGCATCATAGCTCCAGCTACTAAAGACTCCAAAAGCCAGGTTCTTGCCACTGAAGTCCTTGGCACTGTCAAATGGTTCAACATCAGAAATGAAGAAGATTTTCTCAGTGGAAATCATATTAAAGAAGAAGCATCACCATCTGCTTTGCTGAGACACCCTAAGGATCATGGGACCTTTCCATTTGACTTGCAGTGGAAAACTTCCATATGTGTTATCGGCCCTTTTTAGAATATAGGCTCCTTCAGATCAGGGACTGTCTTATTTTTCTATTTGTATCTTCAGTGTTTAGCACAGTGCTTAGCTTTATACATACAAGTACTTTATGAATTCTTCTTTCCTTCCTTTTTCTTCCTTCATCCTTTTTTCTCTTTCCTGCTTTCCTTCTTTTTTCTTCCTTCCTTCTTTCCTTCCTCCCTCCCTCCCTTTTTCTTTCTTCCTTCCTTCCTTTCTTTTCTTTCTTCCTTCCTTCCTTTCTTTTCTTCCTTCCTTTCTTCTTTCTTTCTCTCTCTCTTTCTTTCTTTCTTTTTCCTTCATCCATATGACCATGAATGCACAGAGTCCTTGGTTAGCTGTCTCTGCTTTATTTATTCTTTCCTGATCTTGGCTAAATGAATATTGGAGATAGAATAGATCAAGTTATAACCCTGTGTGCATCAAAGTCCAAAGAACTAAACTTGATTCCATAGCAAAGTCTGTCCGTGGCCATGGCAGTCAGTTTTGCTGAGGAGTTAGCCTTAAGAAGTGATCTACTTGACCTACCCCAGCAATGAATCAGCTGGGCACCTGAGACACTATGTCCTGTAAGCTAGAAAGTGACTTATTCATCTGTTATGCCATATACAGAAGTGGGCAAATTCTTTATAGTAACGATTTTCGTTTCTGGACCCACTCTCCCAAGAACCAAGAGGATGTTTAAGGGAAACAGTGTACCCTGGTGGATGGGACAGGTTTGCTTACATTTTTGTCCTTGTTATATTTATTCAGTAACTATCCCTTTACAAAAGTTAATTTATATAAATTGATTTAGTCAAAAATGATATTGGGATGATCAATATTGAGGGGAAAAAACAATAAGGGCTTGCAAGCAACAGTAGTAGAAAGATACCCACAATCTCTTAGGGTCACCCTTAGAACTCAAGGGAGAATTATAGTAGCTGAGCTCTGGAGATTGACTTGCCAGTGGAAGTTGGGATTAGGAGACTGAGCCCGGAGATAATGTACTATATATGAAAAATAGCTCATCTTCAGGCTGCAAGTGAGCAAAGTCAGCTTTCTCATTCTGGGCCTCAGTTTCCTTATCTCAGTAAGGTGAATAGAGATTCTGTCTGCTTGGGAGGGGTAGTAAAATGACATATCTCAAAGCCTCTGGAGATGTGGTTTTGGCCCCAGGGCACAGTGGGGGCTTTTTGTTTCCCCAAGACTTTGACCAATGAGACTGGGGTACGCAAACAACTTCAAAGTGTAGACCACATCAAGTTTGGTAGGAGTACCCCTGATGTCACAACTGGCAAGCTTCTTTCATTCCTCCTGCACTTCCCTTCATTGTATAGGGTAAAGGGACTGGACTGAGAAAGGGGTCCATTCTAACAACTGCTCTCAATTTCCTGTCTCTCTAGCTTGTTGCTTTGGTTGTCCTCAGTCTTGGACCAGCTGGTGAAGAAAATAAAATGGGCTCCTTTTACCAGTCAGGTCCCTCACAATCCCCCATCTTCCAAGTTGTGAACCAGTTAGTGATGAAAACAACAGAAACCCCATATCCATGACGGTTAATACTCTGCAAGGAAGAAAATGATCCAGATAGTCTGAAGACTTCACCATACTAGACTCTTTTCCCTTCACCTTTCCTATCAATCTAATTTGAAGAACCTGTTTAGTTTCAGGAGCTGGAAGATTTCCCAATTCTAGATCATCTCAATTTTGCCATTCCATGCTGTCTGCCAATGTACATTTTATATACCTAATCCGCAGGCAGCTAGCAATCACGGACTCTACTAAAATAGCCAAGTCTTTTCGCCAGTAGAGCCTCAGTTCATCTCTGCAATGGAGAGAACAGTTAGCTGCATAGGAAGAAGTTTGGTAAAATGACCTATGCAAAAGCTTCTGGAGATGTCTTGGCATCCAGGCAATATCAGAAGCTTTCCCCCCAGGTTTCGACCAATGAGGTTGGGGTATGCAAATAGAATAAATGTCTAGACCTCATCAAGATTGACTGGATTGATCGTGACGTCATAATCGGTAGGTTTTTTTTTCAATCCTTCTCTAGTGTAGAGTAAAGAGAATGGATTTGCGGCAGGGATTCATTCTGACTTGCCTAAATTTCTCTTCTCTTCTAAGTTTCTTTCTTGGCCAGCGTTTAACCGTGGACCAGTTGGTGAAGAAAACGTCATGGATCCCTTCTACCAGACAGGACCCATTTATGTGAAGGTCAATACCCTTCAAGGGAAGAAAATGGTTGAGAGCGGTCTACAGTCGGGAGACTTTTCCCTGCCTGAGTCCCTGTCCCCCTGTGTTCCCCCGCAACCTGAAATGGAGAACCTGCTGCAAAAAGTGACCGGCATCCAGAGGGACCTGGAGGACTTCAAACAGGAGACGCTGAAGGCCATTCACCGACTGGAGGATGCCTACTGTAAGATGAGCAGGACTCTGGCCCAGCAGGAAGAGCAGTCGGCGAGGGTGAAACAGCGACTGCGGGAGGAGGAGGACCGAGGCATCGTGCGGAATAAGGTCCTCACCTTCCTGCTCCCCAGGGAGAAGCAGCTGCGGCAGCACTGCCGGTGGCTGGAGCATATGTTGCTAAAGAATGGGAGCCACGAGGGACAGGCATCTGCAAAGAAGATTTCAGGGAACTGACCCATCAGGACTGAGCCATCCTGATGAGATCCGGAGTGGCAGAGCCATAATTACTAAGAGTTAAGAGCTGTGCTGGGGAAAAACAAACAAACAGAACCCCAAAGCAACAATTTTAAACTCCAATTCAATTTCTTTCCTCTCCCATCTTCCTGGCACAGCAATAGTACCTTGTCCTGTTGAACTTGGAGGGGAAGATGAAGAATAATAATATTACCACTTAACTGTGATGTCTCATTTACCTCGTTATTACCAGGGAAGGGTGTGTCCATAGTCACGAACTTTCTAAATAGTTGATTCCCCATCCCCGTTTAAAACCACTAATACTTTTTTTTAAGTATTTGGGAAATTCTTTCTTCTCGATGGTGTCACACACCTGTCTTACACTGACTCTATTTCAGTTTTTTAGGAGGACCTTTGGGTCCTTCACCATTGCAGGTAGCAACCTGCTTTGTACCTTGGTAGCCAGTCATTGAAAAGCTGCAACAGCTGAAAAATTCATCTCCCTTCAGTCAACTTGGTAATGAATCTCTCTAAAGTGTCTCTGATTCATTCCTTCAAGGACCTTTGGGTCCTCCATTATTGCAGGTAGTAACCCTCTGATACCTGGTAGACAGTCACTGGAGAGTTACTGTGGTTGAAAAACTGATCCACATCTTGTCCAACTTGGTGAAAAATTTCTCTAAACTGATACTTATTCTTGGACAGCAAGCATACAGTTAGTTGCTAACTCCATATTGAAAACCTTTCTAGTTTGGAAGAATCTGCCAAGTATTGGCAGAGCCTTCAGGACCCAGAGTCTCCTCTATAACACGATGAGATTTAGGAAGATACTGTAATTTATCCTTTTCCTGACAACCCAAGAAGTCATGTAAGGCTTCTAGGGCTCACTGAAATATGTAATCTATGTTTACAGATACATATATATATATATATATATATATATATATATATATACACACACACATATACACACATATATGTGTATGTAGATATATATAAGTATACATATATCCATATGTCCATATATATAGAAGTATATCCATATATGTATATATACCTATATATAAATACATATGCATATATGTATGTGTATATATCTATATATCTTAACGCTTTGTCCCTATACTAAATTGTCCTAGACTGCTATATTTTTTGAGTGCCTAAGAGTTCCTAGGTCTACTTTTATAATTTTTTTTGTCTCTTTCCTGATTGTCAATTGTTACTACACAAATCTCCTCTCCCCATGCCCCACCTGTATAGTCTTTGTGCTCTGAAATGGGAATTGGATAATCAGCTTATTGTGTGTTCATCCTTCGTTGCTGAAGAAGACCATGCCATCACAGAAATGATGACAAGACTTGCACTTGACTTTGTTTTGAGTGAAGGAGGGCTGTGCAAGTCACCAGCCCCACTTTTCCTCCAGAGCCATTTGAATCCGGTGACCACATATTCATCAGGATGACTGGGGATGACCCAGGATGAGTCAATTGGGGTTAAGTGACTTTTCCAAGGTCACACGGCTAGTGAGTGTCAAGTGTTTGAGGTGAAACTTGAACTCAGGTCCTCCTGACTCCTGCACTGGTGCTCTATCCACTGTACCACCTAGCTGCCCCAATCGGCTTATTAGAACTATGTGGAAAGTAAGGGTATTTAGGTTCAAAGTGAGGGCCTGAGGAGCATGCCCAAGAGTATACTGTAGGCTGAGTTCCAGTGAGAAGATTAAAGCCATGTAGGTAGCTGAAACAGGGAAAAGAAGTAGGAAGGAAAGAAACATTAAGTGTTTACTACATGCTAGGCACTGTGCTAGGCACTTTTTACAAATATCTCATTTGATCTTTATAATATCCCTGTGAGGAAGGTGGTGGTGTTATCCTCATTGAACAGCTGAGGAAATTGAGACAAAGAGAGGTCGACTTGCCCAGGGTTACACATCTAAGGAAGTATCTCAGGTCAGATTTGAACTCAGGTCTTTCTGACTTCAGAACTATCCACCAGCTGCCTCTGAACTGAAGCCAGTGGATTTCAATTTCAAATCTTGGCTCTGCTACTTATGACTTTGTGTAGTGATTCACTTAACTTCCCTGGGCTTTGTCTTCTGCTTCTGTCAAATGATGAGGTTCAACTAGATGAACTCAAAGGATCCTTCTAGAATGAGGTCCTATGATCCCCCTTTGTCCCCTCTTTGGGATAGAGGATAATTAAATTTGCTCACTCCTGCTTTGTAGAAACCATTGCATGACTTTACACTAATAGCCTGTGTTTTGGTGAATCAGTATCCTCTTTGACCTCAGGGGTAGTGGTGGGTTGGGTGGCCGTGGGTGGGTAATTTTGGCTATGTAGATGGTAGCACTTTGAATTTCCAGTTTGTCTATGTGAAAGAAATGTTGTGTATCTAAAGCAGTTTTATATTTCTTTGAGTTCACAAACTTGCTGGAAAGAAGAGATTTTTCTCATATCACAAGGAAGGAGCCAATGGTCCAAAAACTAGGAGTGGCATGTTCACAATCACTGAACGTTGAGGCCAGAAAGAAGGGTTCAGATCATAGGTTTACTTGACTCCCTGGCTCACTGTAACAGACATTACTTATTAAAATTTCACCCCTTCCTGATATCTCAGGGAATCATCATTACATACTGGCTGGAATGCTTCCAATGCCCATTAAAACACATACACACATACACACATATTTGAAAACATAATATGTACATATAGATATGTATGTGCATACATACATACATATCCAAAATCTTCGCAAAACCTTAAAGTCTTATATTAATGAAAACTACTATAATTATTGTTGCTGTTTTAGTCATTCCCAACTCTTTGTGACCCCATTTTGGGGTTGTCTTGGCAAAGAATATTGGAGTGGTTTGCCATTTCCTTCTTCAACTCAATGAGGAAATTGAAGCCAACAGGGTTAAGTGACTTGTCCAGGGTCACATAGTTAGTAAGTATCTGAGGCCAGATTTGAACTCAGTAAGATTAATCTTTCTGACTGCAGGACCCTATCCACTGAGTCACCTAACTGCCCTACTATTATTGATAGCTATAGTGCAATTCATAGGAATTGGGTAGAGACTTGGTCAATTAGGACTTTCAATCTTTGTATCCTAAAATATCAGAGGGTCTACTTGGGCAGTAGCCATATCTATATTTCATGTATGTGTGAGGAGCACATCTGACAGGGTGAAACCAATAAGATGAAATTTAATGGGGTTTTATATAAAGACCTACAGATAATCCCAACTGCAGGAGGTGTAGGGGGAAGAGAGAGGGAGGGAATGATTGAAAAATAGCTCATGGGAAAAAGATCCAGGAGTTCTCTGTGATCACAACCACCTCAGTGTGAGCTAACCCGACTTCCAAAAATGCTAAATTCTCAAAAAACTCAGGCTTAATAGAAGTGTCGTGTACAAACCAAAGTTGGACTTCATCTTATTGTACCCTATTGATACGGATAGCTAGGTGGCACAGTGGACAGAGAAGTGGGCCTTGGGTCCTGAAGACCTGAGTTCAAATCCAACCTCAGACAGTTACTCACTGTATGACCCTGGGCTAGTTGCTTGTTCACCTCAGTTTCCACATTTGTAAAATTAATAGGAAAAGGAAAAGACAAACTACTCCAATATCTTGGCCAAGAAAACCCCAAATGGGGTCACAAAGAGTCAGACATGACTGAACAGTAACAACCCCCTACTCTGAACACTTTGAGAGTGCTGTGTTGAGTTATAGGCATAATATTTTAAGAAGAATATTAATGAACCAGAGCGCATCCACAGGATAGCACAATGCAAAAATGGAAGGAGTGACTTGAATGAAGAACAATTCCACACTGGTTTGGCAGTTAAGAAAACTTTATTGATACTTACAAAGAGAGGATGAGAACGTCTGACCATGAGGAACATTCTCAGTGTACAGCCTCCATTGCCCTTAATCCAAGGGCAGTACACAGTAGGGGCTGCTTCAAACAAGGAAACATGTAAGAGTTCACACTATGTAAAGGCCTAAAGCCCTTCAGGGCTCAGACTTATATAGAGGTTTAGAGAAAGAGACAGCATGGAACTAAGAGAAGAGCACTCCATCATCCAGAAGGAAAGGTAATGAGATAATGTGGGCCATCGAGATGAGAGCAGATTCTGAATTGACTAATAAGAAATGAAGAATGATGGATCCAGACTCAGGAAACTTAACTCTAACAGGGCCATGCAAGAAAAGTCTCTGGGTTTATTAGCCTTAATATACATGCATCCTTGGAGGTTGGGGCCTTACAAATCCAGTTGTTGATGTTTTTTCGAACTCATAGATAATTACCAGAACGAGGAAATGGTCTGTTTAGAAACTGTATCTTATGAACAACAACCAAAAGAACTGGATATTTAACTTACAGAAGACGAGTAGGGAGGGAAGTAGCAGGATTTATGGTGTTCAGTCATTTTCAGTTGAATCCAACTCTTTGTGACCACATTTGGGGTTTTCTTTTCTTTTTTTAAATAATATTTTATTTTCCCCCTCAAATACATGTAAACACATTTTAAACATTAAAAAAAGGTTTTGAGTTCCAAATGTTATCCTTCCCCTCCTTTTCACTCCATCACAGACAATAAGTTATCTGATATGTTATACTTGTGCAATCAGGTAAAACATATTTCCATATTAGTCATTTTGTGGAAGAAAATTTGAACCAAAAAAAATTAAAGAAGGAAAGAAAGGGAAAAATAGGAATCTTCGGTCTATTTCAGGCACCATCAGTTCTTTTTTTTTTCTTTATTTTTTTTTTAAATAAATTTATTTAACTTTTTACATTCATTTTCACAAGATTTTGGGTTCCATAATTTTCTCCCCATTTG
>JAQQSK010003040.1:0-164794 GCA_028658325.1 Potorous gilbertii | reverse complement strand
GAGGGCAGATTGGTGATATGGGTAATTAGAATGTCCAGTGTATTGGGGAGGGTGGAGGGCACAAATGGGGAGAAAATTTTGGAACCCAAAATCTTGTGAAAATAAATGTAAAAAGTTAAATAAATTTATTTAAAATTAAAAAAAAATATATTGTTCTGAGAAAGGGTCCCCAGGCTTCAGCAGACTGGCAAAAGTGTCCATGGGACAAAAAAGGTTAAGAATCTCTGACTAAAAGGAAGAAATTGTGCTTATTCTTTGCATCATCTACTACCTCTGGCACAGTGCCTAGAACATAGGAGGTATTCAGAAAATATTTGTTGATTAATTTAATTACTAATTAACTCCTAAATTTTATCATTTGACCTTTTCTAGGATTCTCCTTTTCATCTCTCCTCTCTTCCTTTCTTTCTCTGTCTTTTCTCCTTCCTTTGTATTTTTGTCTCTTCCCACAGCTTTTCCTTCACTTTGCTTTCTGTTTGACTCTCTTCTGCCTCTTTTTATTGCCCCATTGAACCTCACTCAGCTTTAGAGTTGACCCTCTGGCCCCACACAGCTACATCCTAAACAGACCTTGGAGAAATCTTGTAGTCCAGTGGTTTTCAAAGTGTCGTTGGGGGCCGGGGTCCCCAAGACTTTTAAGGTCAAAAATATTTTCAGAGTAATATTTAAATGACTTATTTTGGTGCAAGGGCAACTAGGTGGCACAGTGAATAGAGCACCTGGCCTGGAGTCAGAAGAACCAGAGTTCAAATCTGGCCTCAGACACTTAGTAGCTATGTGACCCTGGCCAAGTCACTTTCCTAACTCTAGGATTGGCATTCTATCCACTGTGGCACTTACCTGCCCCTCCTTACTATAGGGCTTCCTTATAGGACAGGAAATTATAGTAATAGGATTGTTGATACTTTGGATACTTTGATACCTTGAATTTGTGTATTGCTTTTTTCTCAGAGTGTTTTTACATATCTGTATATATTATCTCCCCTGATCCAGAATTTAATAGTTCATAGCCTTTCAAGTTGGAATGTACTTGTGTAGTAGAAAGTAGCTACCACCATGCTTCCACCTTGAGACCCTTCCTAGTTACCCAACCCTGCCCTGACAGCAGATAACTCTGGATCCTTCTCTTCTCTAAATGTGGAATTGGAAGCCCTGGGGAATTTTAAACAGTTGTGGAGTCTGACTACTTGGAGCCACCAGTTGTCAGGAGAACTCCTGTCTGGTTGATAGGATGTTCCTGGCAGGTGGATTGGGACCATGCCTCCATTTTCAGCCTTATAGCACTTGATACAAGAGTGCACTGGACACTCAGCTCATGCTTCAGGATGCTTTCACTGGGTCAGTCATTCATCTGCATGTGAGGTAATGGGACATATTGGGTGGAGTGTGCTGGGCTTGGAGTCAGCAAAATGGGTTCAAAGCTTGTTTCTGATGCTTGCCAGCCGAACCTCTCTGAGCTTCAGTCTTCTCTTCTGTAGAGATAATATGTAATTGAGCGCTGACATCACAGCGTTGTTGTTACAAGGCTCAAGTGAGATGATGTTTGTAAAACACCTCACAAAATTTAAAGTGTTGGCCATATAAATGTTGGAAAACCTGAAACTTACTGCAGGGAATGGCCCAATTTCCCTGAAATTTACAGTATAGAGGGTGTGTGTATGGGGGGGGGTGTGATATAATATGAAGTTAAAAATGTAGCTCAGAGCCTAGAGGTTGTTGGAGGGTCTTGAATACTAGTGAGAAGACTTTGGCCTTTAATCCTGAAGGCACTAGAGAGTCATTGAAGTATTTGACATGATCAAGACTGTGTTTTTGGAAAAGGTAGGTAGGATGGATGGCAAAGGTGGAGTAGGCCAGTAATCAGTCTTGGAGGTGTTCTGATAATAGAAAGCAGGTGAAAGGTCATAAGGACCTTAGATGAGGTAGAGCCTTAGTGCCTTAAGATGCCCAGCACTAACATTTGAGATGTGGTTTTAGTATAATAGCAAGTGGGTAAACCTTCAGCCTCCAGGGAGTGTTAACTGTTGTCAATTTTAACCTGTGAAATCTGTGAAAAACTGGTCTATGGTGAGGGGATTGGGTAACCAAGCTGTTAACTTGTGGGGAGAAGCTTATTTCTCAAGCCCCCAGAATAACTGAAACCACTATGCTCCATCAAACCAAACTATTGAGACCAATGCATTGCTACCTGGCAGGGATTTCTCTATGTTGACTCTTCTTTCAAGTAAAATTTCTGAAACCAGTTTGAGTTGGTGGAGGGAGGTCTGACAGATATTTCAGCCATGATAGAGAATCCGTTGCCACCTTGGGCTATGAAGAGATCATATGAAGCCTATACTTTGGGATGGAGGGAGATCTGCCCAGAGCAAATCATCCAGCTCCACTGGCAGCTCATAAATTGGAAAAAACAAGGGATCTTGACCATCACCAGGTTCACACCCTGACCCTGCTTCCCACCTCTTGCTTAGGGATTGATAACCAAATCAGTGCTACCCTTTTTTCTTTGATGGGTGTGACCATCTTCTACCCTATTATCCTGAGCTGTAGGCTCTCTAGACCAAAGTTCTCTTTTCTCCCTGTTCTCTCATATCCATCTCTGGCAGCCCCATCCCACTCTCTCTTCTGACATTTCCTTTCTATGGCTAACACATAGCCCTTGGTATTAGATCTGCACCTACCAACAATGAGTTCAAGGTCTGGGACAGAACAGACGCAGAGAGCTCAGGAACCCCCTTCCCCTCCGTCTGTTTCTTGGCTTCTCCCCTCAGGAAAAATAAGCCTGTGCCCTCTGTGCAGAATACAAAGGCTAGCACTGTTTAGACCTTTAGATATCTAACTAGGTGGATTGTGGGCAAATAGTGGAGGTGAGGGAATGAAAAAGAAGGGGATGGAAAGAATATCAGAGAATCAAATGAGTCTTTGTGAATTCTCCTTGACCTGAATCATGAGACCAGTGGCCTTTCCCTTCTTCAGAATAAATATCCCTTGGGTTTGGTCTCATAGGGGACCTGTGGTCTCGCCTGTTGATGTTTCTCCATCAGAGCCGACTAGGGCCTCCCACAGGAGGGGGCGTCGCCCAGAACATCTGATGTCAGCTTTGATGAGGTGGTGAAAGCTGAGTATGTTACCCATGTCTCCACATAGCCCTCATGCTCTCCCCTGCCATAATATTTTACAGTGAGATATTAATGAGCACTTGGCTTGGTTGATGTGAAGTCATAAATAATGCTATCTTCCTCCCTTCCCTTTCCTGATTCTTCAGTGTTGCACTGGTTCTAGAGGCTGCAGATGTTGACCAGTTCTTGGCGGAGGCGGGGAGAGACAGAGAGACAAACAGAAAGACAGAGACAAAGAAAGACAGAATGACAGATGCAGAGAGAAGAAAGACAGAGAGAGACAACTGTATAGCACATCTCATGTCATCCTGACTTTAGACTTCATTGCATAAAAATTGAAATTTGTTCATCCGCCTAACTCAGATATCCTTCTACAGGCACCTCTCTCTGTACAAGTCTATTGGGGGAATGCAAGGAGCAAGAGAGGTCAGGGAGCCAGTGTCTGTGCCCAGAATTCTTTTTTGTGTGATGACCCCAAACTTCAAGGGTATTGATCAGCTCTGTCCTCTTTGCATTGTTGGATGCAGGCAGGGACGGGAGCAGCTTGTGTATTTCCATCGATCTTCATCCCAGTGGCATAACTAGGGTGCAGCAGTCACAGAGTGCATCTGTCAAGAAGATGGGCAGCTGCAGAAGTCCAGTGGCCAGCGTTGTAGGCGGAGTACCCAGAAGGCACAGAACCCTGTCCTAAGCCTAAAGGGTGGCCTAGTGGAGTGGCAAAGAAGTACCCAAGGAGACCGTGGAGAGTAGAAAGGAAAAAATAACAGGGACTTGCAGCATTTGGAGGTCTGGATGGGGAAGCTTTGTTGCCTTGCTGGTTTTTGTGAACACAAGCGAATCAAATAACCTCTTTGAATGTCAGTTACTTCATCTGTAAAGTGAAGATAATGCCTTTACTACCCACCTCACTGGATTATTATAAGGAAAAGAGAGGGATGGGGGGACTGGGTCTACAATTTCATTGATCTAGGGAATTCCTGTGTGAGAAAATTCCCTCTACCAATGCAAATTTGTGCCTTCTCTTCAGCTCAGTCATAGAAAGTTACCCAGAGCAATGAGTTCTATGACTTAACCTTGGCTTAGTTGTTGTTCAGTAGCATCTGATTCCTTGTGACTCTATTTGGAGTTTTCTTGCAAAGATCCTGGAGTGGTTTACCATTTCCTTATCCAGCTCATTTTTTAGATGGGAAAACTGAGGCAAACAGGGTTAAGTGACTTGCTCAGGGTCACATAATGTCTGAGGTCAGATTTGAACTCAGGTCCTCCTTACTGTAGGCCCAGCACCCTATCCTCTGTGTCACCTTAGCTACCTGGGCTAACAAAGCTAGTCTATGGCAGAGGCAGAATGAGGCCATCTTGCTTTGCACCATGCACTGTGCTTCTTATTGTTAAGAGAACGTTATAAGCCTTTAAAGTTCTGTATAAATGTGTCTTCTTATTCAGGGATGATGATAAAGGACCATATGTTTAGAGAGGTTAAGTCCTTGATCCAAGGTCACGCAGAGAACAAGGGACGGAGAAGACATAGAAGTTACAGCTTTCAATGAGTTTACAATCTAGGCAGTGAAGATAGAATGAGGAGTCTAATTAGGATGGAGTACCTGATGCTTGTCCATGGGTGTCAATTCTGAAAGGCACGTAAAACACTTGTGGTTTTTCATCAACATAGAAAGCATAGCATCTGACTAACAAGGACAGTTCCTTAAAATAGGAAGTTACAAGATGGTACCTTTCCTGGCGTACCTGCCTTACCCTGGCTGTGACTTCAGAAGACCTGGGTTCAAATCCTGCCCCTTCTTATTACCTGTGTGACTAAGAGTAAGGGCCCTCTCTGTATCTGTTTTCTTATCTGAAAAATGAGAGTATTGGATTAGATGGATGACCTTAAGAGTCCCATCTATCATAACTATGATCTTATATTTCACACACTACCTACATCTGCCCTTCATGCTGGTGTCCCAAGACCTCTGTCTCCCATTCATCCTCCTTCCCACCCCAACCCTTCTACCATAAATATGATTCATGATATTCATGATATCTGCTTCATGATGTTTTTCCTGGATAGGAAATTTGTGATAACTGCCCAGATACAAAAATATCTAGTTAAGGATCTGGGAAGCACATCCCCACCTAAGGGAGCTTTATACTCACAAAGCGAACAGGAAGTGTAAATTATTATAATGCAGGCTGAGGACCTCTAACTACTAAAGAAATGCCAATGGAAAGCCTGGTGGGACTCCCTGTGCCTGAAATCTTCTGGGGAGGGTGCAAGGTAAGACATGCACATGCATGTGCTCACACACAAACACCATAGCTTCACAGTTACTGGAGCTGTCAGAACAGTAGTTAATTCCCAGCCCAGGCCTGGATTTTGAGATTCTGGGGGGCCTGGCTTTGTAGGGACAAAGAATAAACTGAGGGCCCTGGGATGAGGGAGGAGACCCCTATCTGCACCTCCTCCCTTCATTCTAGAGTCAGCCCCTTCTGACGCTGTGCTCCTTCTTGCTTGGGAAAGCTGCTCCTTCCTTTTTCTCCTGCTCATATTTTGGCCTTGTCACCATAAAATTATAGGAGTGTAGACAGAGAACTTGGAAAGGGATTTTATTGGTCACTTAGTCTAACCCCCTCTTTTTACTGATGAGGAAACTGAGGCCCAGAAGTTCAGTGACTTCTCCATAGGATTCTAGGTTGAGAGGGAGAAGGGACCCTGGATGAGGGTATGTCAGCATAATCTAACCCTTTCATTTTATAGAACAAGAAGCTATGGCCCTGAGGGGTAAAACCGCTGAGCCTAGTAAGGCAATGTGATTTCAATGACTCAGTGGTCTATGGGATGGCTAATGCTGGCTTACTGAAGGCTATGTAGGGGAGAGAGCAGCAGAGGCTCTAGCTTCAGACCTCTGTGTCCTAGTGATAGTGTCTTTTTAAAAAAAAAAATTAGTTAATTTGGTTTAGTTTAGTTTTCAACATTCACTTCCATAAACTTTTGAGTTTTAAATTTTCTCTGTCCCCCTCCCTGCTCCAAGATGGCGTGCAATCTGATATAGGCTCTGCATATACATTCTTATTAAACCATGATACCTTTTTTTGAAACTAAGACCTTAACTGAAGATTGTGGCAGCTTCTGGCCAACTCAATCCTTCTCTAGGTGAGTGACCTGGGGGAATCTTCATCAAAGCTGCCTGCACCTCTGGTCATGGTATCTTAAGATGATTGGCAGCCAACATCAGCAGTACAGCTAATGTTCATGTGCTGACCCACCCAGCGAGGCAGGGCTCCAGTACAGAATGTGTTACTCATTGAGCAAAGTCTGAATTTCCCAAAGCAATGAACGTGCATACTGAGAAAACTCATGTTCCCAGGATGCCTTGGTGACTCACTACCCTTGGGGGGAAATGTTTTCTTGCCACCCTACCCTTGGAAATTAGAACTTAGTCTTACTTTACAAGTAAAGAGTGTTAAAGACCAGCTGCCCTTTTGGTCCTCCCACCTGCCCCTACATTTTCATTTTAGTTCATGGACTTTATCTGAACTGTTACAGTCAACAAAGGGAAGCAACAGAAGGGGGTGGGGGGTGGGGAGAGATGTATAGTGGCAAGAAAACTGGTGGTGGAATCAGAAGCAAACCCTGGGTTCAATTCCTGTTCTGCTACTTCCTGCCTCTGTGACATTGGGGAAATTGCTTGACCTCTCTGGGCTTCAGTTTTCTCACGTGAAAAATGAAAGTCATTGGACTAGCCAATCTCTGAGGTTTCTCGCAGTTCTAAATCCTAGGAGAAGATACCAACATAAGTAATCATTAGAAAATGAAGCTTCCTGGCTAATAGAATGAAATTTCCCCTACCTTGGAAACATAGGATTATTGAATAAAAGCCAGAAAGGGACCTTTGAGATCATGTAGTCCAGTCCTCACTTTTCATAGATGAAGAAGCTGACACCCAGAAAGGCTAAATGGGGTCACTCAACCCATAGGATTGGAGATACAAAACTGGAAGGGACCTGGAGGTCTTCTAGTCCAATCCCCTCCTTTCCTAGAGAGAGAAACCACAGTGACTGACCCCAAGAGACAAAATGATAGAGGTCTACTTAAGGAGTCTGAGGAGGAGAGAGGTCCTTTTACTCTTTTTCTAGAAGCATATACAACCCTTCTCAGTTCAGCTAAGGCACCCCATTTCACCAGCTAAGTTAGACCAGTTTACAAGGTAGATGAAAACAACTTTTCTGATGCCAGGACTAGGCAGTTTTCTTTGGAAAAAGGTAGAGGGTGTGGATAGATCCCATAGGCCAGCGAGAAGTGTCTCCCTACTTTGAGTCTGTTGGACCCTGTTGAGTGCCTTAGAGGTCATGGAAGCCACGGAAACTTCCTGGTCTGAAAAGGTCTACTAAGCAGACTTGCCTTTGAAGAGGGCACCTGGCCACATTGCCTCCTAAGTAAGAGGGCACTTCAGCAGCCCAGATAACCAGAGAAGCCTCATTCCAGGGCTTACTCTCCTTTTGGCACTGACAGCTCCAAGGTGAGAGGATGAAAACTCCTTAGTCGAGGCCAACCTGGCCAAAGGCATTGGAACCTGGCAAGCTTTGGAGAGTAAGCATGGGATGAGGGTGTCTAGAGGCAGTGGTGCCAGGAAGGTCCCCCCAAGCCCTTGAGTCAGAGAGGGGTAAGATACCAAGCCTTCCAATAGCCAGTGAAGTTTTAATACTTTTTAAAAATGAAAATAAATGTAAATAAATTAGTGTCCTTCCCCCTCCCCCAACATTCAGCAGAGGCATCCTTGACAGAAGAGAAGAGTGCAAGAGATTCAGGTTTCCTTTTACTCCTGTTTGTTTAATTTTGTTTTTAAATTCCATTGTAATCAAAGCCTTAAGCCTGCTACGAAAACGATTTTCAGACAGCCCTGCATTCAGTGGGCATTTGTCTTTGTTAATTTACATGGGGAAAGGTAGTCAATCCTCTGGAGCCAGCTGCTGGCTCTTGGATTTCACAGAGGTATTTAAAATAACAGTTCCTGGCAGTTGACGAGCAGCTAAGAGATTATTTTTTCTCCTTCAGAAAGCAAAATATTGCATGAGTTGTACAATATATACAAATAATGAGAAGGTTCAGGCCACAAATGCATAGCATAGTTTTTAGCAAAGAACTGAAGACTTCATTGAGTTATAAAGTTAGCAAACAGAAGGATAAAAGACAGCGGGGTTTGGGGGTGGGGTTTGGGGATGGGGTGCAGTGCCTGTGCTGTGGCAGGGGAGGGATACAGCCCAGATGTATTTTGTTGCATATCATGTTTGTTAATTTCTCTTTTCCTCGATTTCAATTCGAATTACCAAAATACGTTAGATTACAGTGCATTATTTCATTTGCCTGCTTTATAATTCCTCCTTACCTCAAACAGATGAAAAACATTGCACTAAAACAAATTGACAGTTCTTGAACCGAGGAAGATCTTTATTCTTCAGAGTGTTGATGTAGAAATAAATGAAAGAAAAACATACTTGCTGGGTCTTGAAGCAGCTTGAATTGGTATGTTTTTTTGGTAAGGATCGCTATACTTATTTTCCATCGTTCCCTTCACTTCCTGTTTTGTTTTTTCCTTTTCTTCTTCAGAGAGCTGCTTACCTTAGATTAAAAGGTCAGTGTGACCTTCAGCAAATCACTGCCCCTCTCTTGGCCTTAGTTTCCTCCCCTGTAAAATGACGAGATGGTGTCCAAGGTCCTTTCCAGCTCTGGCATTCTATGTCCAAAGGCACAACCTTCTACTAGCTGGAACAGACTGTATTCTGATATCCTATTTTCTAAGTCTTTCCTGGCTCTTACATTCTGTGTTCTAATGTTCTTTGTCTTAATGTTCTATGTTCCAAGTTCCCTTCTCTTTTTATTTTATTTTAGACTCCAATGCCAGAACACAAATACGGAATAGAAAAAAAGAAAGAAAAACATATCTTAAACTTGAATATTGGAACTTAAATATGAAATTAGAAAAAAAAATCATGTCATGTGCATAGCAGAACATAAGAGAGGATTCACAATATACAACAATAAATTTTACTTTCAAGAAAGCTTATTTGATAAATAATACTCGTGTTGAAAATTGTCCATCTTTGCTTCCTTGTGAGTTTTGTTTGGTTCTCTGCTATGCATTTTTTACTTTGTCCTTTTTTTACCCTCCCCTCATCCCCCAGAAGGTTGCAATAATGTTTAGATGTTTCTCTATAGCTATAGTTATATACGTACACATGTACGTATATGTGTACACATATACATATGTATACAGACATATATCTTCCCAAACATATTCTACTCCTGATCTTTGTTTTTATGTTTGTATATATCTCTTGTTTCCTATCTCTCCTGCCTCCTCTTCTTTACTTCTACTCACTAGTCTGTCCTTCTATTTCTTGCCTACCCCACTCCAAGGATCCCTCCTCTATCCTCCCACTTCCATAAATCTAAACACCTTTCTGTAGCTCCCTTTTACCTAAGTTCCCTTCTTGCTGGAATATTGTGTTCTTACATTCTATTTTCTAAGCCTGTTCAAAATCTGTTCTGACATTCTGTCTTAATGTTCCATGTTCTAAGTTCCCTCCTTCCCGAAACCTTCCATGTTCTAAGTCTCTTCCAGCTCTGACATTCTCTACTCTTAAGTCAAGGTGACTGTTAACCCAGTGACATTGTTTATGGGTTCAAAATCTGTTGAAAATCTAAGGAATAACTTGAGTTTGCACTTAGCTGGAAAATATTCTCTAGTACCTAAATGTTATTAGTACTACAAAATGTCCTTAGGAATCACTTAGATATATGCTGTGTTCCTACTATGTAATGCAAATTGCTAAGTGCTGTTGTTTATTGTTTTCAGATGTGTCCAAAACTTTATGGCCCCATTTGGGGTTTTCTTAGCAAAGATACCAGAATGGTTTGCCATTTCCTTCTCCAGCTTGTTTTACAAATGAGGAAAGTGAGGCAAAAACATGGTTAAATGACTTGGCCAGGGTTATACAGTTAGTAAATCTCCAAGGCTAGATTTGAACTCAGGTCTTCCTGTCTCTAGGCCAGTGCTTTTTTCACTGTGCCATCTAGCTTCTCTGCTAAGTGCTGTGAGTAATGGGAAATATAAAACATGTTCTCTGCCCTCCCGAAACTTATAGACTTATGGAGAGGGGTGAGAAGGAAAGGAAATAAAGATGTGTATTAAATGTTTTCATATGTTGTTCCGTGTGGCACTTGAGCTGTACATGAGATCAGTTTTACAGAATTTTGGAGGAGGGGAGTGCTCTTTGGAGAACTAGAACTACTAATATATTCACAGCTAAGTTTCAGAGAGGTAGTGACTTGTCCAAGACTGCGCAGCTAATCAGTGATAGAGCCAGGACTAGCGATACACTCAAAAACGTGCTCAGTTTCAATTTAGAGGACCTAGGTTTCAATCCTTATCTACTATTTATTATCTCTGGATTCTTGGACAAGTTATCCAACTCCTGGGCCTCAGTTTCCTAATCTGTTAAATGAGGGGAATGAACTAGGTGGTTTTTAAGATCCTGAGTCTCTCTAAATCTGTGATTCTGACTTATCTCAAAATCTCTTTTTTATTATGACATTATACTAAGTAACTAGAGAGTCTTACAATCATATTCTACACTATTCTATATTACAGTTTCACATTACAATCATAGAACATTGAGTTAGATGGAACCTTAGAGATCACTCCTTCACCTATTCATCTCTGTCATGCTTCCTAATCTAGAAATCCAGCACAGAGGATTTTAACCTTTTTCTCGCAGCATTCCTACCCTGGGACCCAATTATCTTAATTGGTGATTGTCTCAGTTGCCCACATCACCAAGATACTTCTAAGACCAACCCCAGCCATGCTTCACTTCATTCCTAGACAGCCCCAGTCACTATCCTTGAAACTTTCCAAATGGGAAGACTTCTCCTTGGCCAGCACCTCCCTATATGTGTTCTTTCCTTCTATTAGAATTTATGTTTTTTGAGATCTGATACCGTCTTTGCTTTTTCCCATCCAAGGCCAGGATGGACACATTTATATAAGAAAGGCTATTTCACTGTTAGGCAGGAAGCTGTTTTTATGGTCACATTTTTCAATTTCTTCGGGGTACACAATGGTAAGATCAACCTATCAAAAAGCATTTATTAAAGTGTCTTTACTATTTGCAGGATATTTGCAGTTATTTGTACATATTTGCAAGCTATTTGCAGGACACTGGGCAAGCAGTCCTGACCTCAAGGAACTTATAATCTCACCAGGGATAACAACAGATCAAGAGATAAAGAGATAGAGATAGATAGATAGGTAGAGAGAGAGAGAGAGAGAGAGATACAGATAGATTCAAGATAATTTTGGTAAGAACAGGAAAGGCTTCATGTAAAAAATGGCCTTTGCAATAAGCCTTGAAAGAAACCAGGCAATTCTAAGAGGTAGAGGTAAGATGGGTGGGTATTCCAGACCTGGGGCTGGGGGCAGAGTTGGGGTACCCAGTAAACAAAAAAAAAGAAGGAACAGTTTTTAAAAGTCTGTCTAGCTGGTCTGTAATGTGTGTAAATCAGGAATAATGTTTAATTAAATTGGAAAAGTAGGTTGAGACTAGTTTTTTTTAACTTATTTATTTTTCTTTTTCAACATTCACTTCCATAAGTCTTAAATTTTCTCCCCCTCCCTCCCCACTCCCTTCTCAAGATAGCATGTAATCCAATATAGGCTCTACACACACATTTCAATTAAATACATTTTCACATTAATCTTGTTGCATAAAAGAATTACAACGAATGGGAGAAACCATGAGAAACAAAAATAAAAAAGAAAGCAGTCGACTTCGCTCGGCTTTCTGACTCCATAATGCTTTCTCTGGGTATGGATGGTATTTTTCATATGAGTGGGACCAGTTTTTAAAGGGTTTTAAATGCCAAACAAAGGAGTTTATGTTTGAATCTTTAGGCACTTGAGGACCATTCGATTTTTTTTTCTTTTTGAGTAGGAAGTTCATGCTCAAACCGAGGCTTTAGGAAACTCACTTAGGGCACTCTATGTGGAGGATAGATTGAATTGGGGAGAGATTTGAGGTAGGGGCCAATTAGGAGGCTGTTGTACTAGTTTAGGCAAGAGGTGAGAGGGGCCTGAACTAGGGTTAGAGTTGTGGTCATGGGAAAGGGGGTACCCAGAGTTAAGAGCAGGACAGAGGTAGAATTATACAACCTGAGTTTATTCTCTTCCACTTACTAAAGCCTGACTTTAGACAACTCACATTCTCTCTTTGCGGTTCTGTCTTCTTCTCTTTCCAGTGGAGATAATACTTTCACTACCTACCT
Source organism: Potorous gilbertii (assembly GCA_028658325.1). Classification (NCBI taxonomy): domain Eukaryota; kingdom Metazoa; phylum Chordata; class Mammalia; order Diprotodontia; family Potoroidae; genus Potorous; species Potorous gilbertii. The sequence continues at coordinate 152,359 of JAQQSK010003040.1, read as the reverse complement.
CACATGAATATGGAATAGAAACTATTATTAGATTAATGTGAACTATTAACATTAATGTAGATAATAATGGTATTTGTAAGAGTAGTGTTTGTGTAACCTCACAAGGTCCCATGTCAACCCAGGGATTTTTTTCCTCCTTCCATAATTGGGGCTTAAAGATTCTCGGCATCCTACCTTGTTCACCAGGTGACAAGTCATAGGGGAAATAAATGTGCTACTCCTGGGAACAGTGGGGCATGGAGAAGCAGCATTGTGTCGCAGGTAGAAAGAAGGCTCCTTTGGGACTCAGGAGAGCTTGGTTCTGTCTGGTTCTGACACTCACTAGCCTTGTGATATTGCATAAATGACTTCCCCTCCTTGAGTCTCAGCATCCTTTGTCAGATGAGGGATCAGACTCAGACAGATCCCTTCCAGGTCTCTAATTAGGTGAGTCTGTGTATCCAGGGCTTTGGAGAAGAATCTGCTTTTTTTGCTCCTTCCCATGGGAAAGAAGAAAGTAGTGATCTGAATGCTGAAACCTTCCCAGGACCAGCATTGTGGTGATGTATCAGGTCAGTTTTGTGGAAATCATCCCCCTGCAATTCAGTGTCCCCCATTCTCTAGATGAGAAAGCCGAGGCAGGGAAGGGAAAGCCAGCTGCTTAGTTGTTTTATCAAGGCATTGGAGTTAGCATTCAGGCCAAGAATTCCCAGTCCCATTGAGCTCCCTCCCTGAACCACAGGCTGCAGCTATGCTTATCACCATCCAAGATTACATTGGCCACAGGAGATGAGGACGATTTTTCCATTTGGTCCTGATGTTTATTTCACGCCCATCAATATCAACACATATTAGGACAGATGAGGTGGTTATTTACAGACTAAGCTTTTTCACACTTGGTAATTATAAACCCTCTCCACCAACCCCCAATTCGGTCAAAGTTGTGGAGATCTATTTTGGCAATTAGCAGTTTAGTATTTGTTTAATGGGAATGCAAGCGAGTGTTACAGCGCATCAGTGCTACGCTAATGATTTGACTCTCTCCTCCAGAGCTAGCGGGGTTGGGGCTTTCTTCACAGTAGGCGAAGGCCCAATATGGGGACAAGCAGGGAAATGGAAAAAGAAGAGCATAAGGCATCTGGATCATTTGCCTGCTTGTTCTCCCACCCCTTCCCCCAGACACTTACTTGTGCTCACACTCACTCACTCACACACACACATACATACATACACACACACATACCACACACACACACACACACACATACTCTCATGCAACTAATGCTATAAATGAGGCCATAGATTTCCGAAACATAGCAGCAGCCACTTGAAGGAGCTTTGAACAAGAGGCCTATTACACCAGATGCCACTTCTGCATGACAGCTGTCATGCCTGCAGAAACCAACTGCTTCTCCTCAACAGCTAATGCCAAGCTTGTATCTGCACTCTTCCTCTTCCTCCTCCTCCTCTTCCCTTTCCTCTTTCCACCTTTCTGGGTTCCAGTTCCAAAATTGCAGAATGTCTCTCTCTTCCCCAACTTTCAGATTCAGACCTGTCCTTGTCCTGCCAGACCTCCCTCTACCTTTGCTTCCTCTCCTCTGCCTTTATGGTACATGCCCATACGTCTCCGAGATCTGTGTGCATGCACATATACTTACAAATGCAGGACCTGTACTTGGACTCATCCTGCTGCCAGTTGGTATGCTCTTTGGTTCAGGTTGTGTGTGTTTCCTGTGACTCCTCTGTGAAGCACAGTGGCTCCATTATGTCTGTTCTCTTTGTCCCTTAGCCACTGGCTTGTACCGCCAGAGGAAGTGGGATCAGACTTGTGCCTATGATGTAGGAGCATGGGTTCTATGGACAGTTAGTCCCTCATTTGGGATCATTGGTAGCATGAACAGTGGATTAAGTGAAAAAGAATATTATCACCCTTGAAGTAAATATTGATAGCTTTATTAGGTAGTAAACACTTAAATAGTTATCACTTAAAACTTCCTCAAAACTATGAGATGAGATATCAGCCTTAGGATTCAAATACTTATTTATGCTATAATGGCTAGCATACACTTTAGCAGGGTCATCTAGTAGAGAGAACATTGGGCTGAGATTCTGGACCCCTGGATTCAGGTTCCAGATTTGCTGCCATTTTGCTCTGTTATCTTGGGAAGGTGATTTCATCTCTCTAGCCCTTAGTGTCTCTGATTGTAAAGAGAAAAAAAAATTCTGACTCTTCTTATCACCTTGTTTTCTTTCTAACTCCTTAACCTGCATCCCAATAGTCTTTATTTTTTTTGAGCCTATTAGCAGCAAAAGATATTGGTCAATGTGATCTCCCCATTACTTGATTTCTTTGAAGGGTTTGAAGGATGGATCTTGTTTTTTCTCTACCTGAGCTTGTAATGGTCAATACAGTAATTTCATGTACATTAATTGCATATATTTGAGTCAGAAGCTTATCTATCATATGCCGCTATGATGATGATTTATGTAGTGCTTTATGGTTTGCAAAGTACTTTACAATAATTTTATTTTCACTGCAACTTTGGGAGATAGGTACTATTATTATTTCTATTTTGTAAATGAGGAAATGGAGAGAAGTTAACTGATTTGCTCAGGAGAAAGTATTTAAGACCTGATGTAAACTTGGGTTTTCCTGCCTCTGGGTCCAGCACTCTGTCCACTATTCCACTTAGCTGTCAATAGAGTAGAATAAATCTTTCAGTACTTAAGAAGGTGAACCAGGTCACTATCCAGGACAGATAATTGTCTAATGTTGGTCAAGCAGTCTGAAAGAAAGAGAGCTTGATTTGGAGTCAAAAGTCATGAGTTCAAACCCCAGCTCTGCTGTTTGCTACCTTCTGTGATCATAGGTGAGTGACTTAACCTCTCCCAGTCTCAGTTTTCTCCTATGTATATTAAGGGGATTGAACTCTCTTCTAAGGTCTTGTCCAGCTCTAATTCCTTTGTTCTTTTGGAAAATCTCTGGGGATCGAATTCTTCCTTGCTTTCCTGAGAGTTAAGAACCTGCCCTTCCTTTTGCTTGGCTTCGGAATCTCCTGATTTCATGCAAACCCATTGCTATGACTAGAAATTTGCTTCCTCTCCTAGTGCTGTGGGCTTAGAGTGATGGATGTATAGTCGCAAGTGGGTCCCTGTAGAGAGCAAGATTAAGTAAAGGGATGGAAGATAGGTCTTGTAAAGATGAGTCCAAGAAATTGGGATGATTTAAGCTTGAAGGAAAAAGGGCTAAAGCTCAATTCGGATACTGTTTTCAGGACATTGAAAGCAGGATACTGAGTAGTTGTTTCCCATGATCACAGAGGACCAAATAAAAGAATGAGTTTGAATGAGAGAAGCAAAAGTTTTAGGTGAACATGACATAAGAGATCTTTGTGACCGTTAAAATGAAAAACGCCAAAATAAAGCAAGTGGAATATGTCTCTGTTCTGTGGTACAAGGGAAGCAATGCAATATTTGGGATCAGAAATTGTGTTTGTCCTTTGTTGCGGAAGAAGACCATGACATCAGAGAAATGATGATATGACCTGCACTTGACTTTGTTTTGAGTGAGGGAGGGCTGTGCAGGTCACCAGCCTCACTTCTCTTCCAGAGCCATCTGAATCCAGTGACCAGATGTTCATCAGGATGACAGCCTTATGTCTTTCTTTTTCTTGACTTCATTAAAGGGGCCATGCCCTGGCTACTTCTTAAACAGGCCTGTTCAATGAATGGGCATTGCCTCACCCTAAGTGGGGTCAGAGAACCTTGTGTTCAAATCTCTGTTCTAATGCTAAGTCATCATTTTCCAAGGCTGGAGCAATAGAGGAATCTGGGAAATGGTGCTGAGGTGATTTTGAAGGGTGGAACTGGGGAAGGGAAGGACCTCATGACAGCTAGCTTCATTTTCTTTTTTCAGTAATGAATGAATAAAAAAGAAGTATTAAGTACTTACTATATGCCAAGAACTGGGGATACAAATAGACATGCCAAAACAGTGCCAGCCCTCAAGGAGCTTATATTCTTATGGGAAAGATAACACATTTGAAGAGTGTGTCCTCAGGTGCTTTTCTGAAAGGAAGGAAGAGATGATACTGTAATTGGTTTGAGGAGAGAATGGAATGTTTGGGACAATCCCTGTGAGGGGAATGAGGAAAGAGTAACTGGCATATAGCAATTAGGAACAGTGGATTGAATAATAGCTAAAATAAGTTTGTCGTGAACCACTTAACAAGACTATGTGACTTCCTTTGGCCGTTCCCTAGCAGAACAAGGGCAAACAGATGGTGGGAGTGATCCAGGGCTGAAGTTTGAAGAGAGATAAGAGGCAAGAGGATAAAGAGTCAAGAGGCAATGTAGAACAGAACTGGTTAATGAAAAGGTTTCGATTTTAAGGGAGGGAAAATGAGACTGGAATGACTGGAGGGTTCTTAGAGGTGGCTAGGTAGTACAGTGGATAGAGCTCCAGCCTTGGAGTTAAGAAAACTTGACTTCAAAGCCAACCTCAAACATTTCCTAGCTGTGACCCTAGGCAAGTTACTTAAACTTTATTTGACTCAGTTTCCTCATCTGTAAAATGGTGATTCTAATAGCATCTATCTCTCAGGGTTGTTGGGAAGATCAAATGAGATATTTGTAATGTGCTTAGCACAGTGCCAGTTACCTAGTAAGTGCTATGTAAGTAAGTAAATGTCAGCTGCTATCATCATCATCATCATCACCATCACAATCACCTCACGATGATTAAAGCCCCCACCTTCCCCAGCTTGTCCCCTCCCAACTCTAATCCTCCCTCCCCTTTCAAGCAGTGAAAGTGGCATGATCCAAAATTGACCCTGAAAGGTTTTGTTAAATAAACTGAAACCCATTACGCAGGTTTGATTTTGCCTTTGGAGGGCTGGTGATAGAGAAGGCTGGAAGCTATGTACCTCCCTGATTCCAAAAATAAGCCCTTGTCATAGGAAGAATTCCCTGGAGTAATGGCCGAAGTCACCTGGCCCTCAGTCACAGCCAAGCAATTGTAGGAATTCCCATTCTGTTGTCCTCCAGTGCTCCCTAATTTGTTGAGATTAATTAGCGCTATGGAGGCCTCCTGCACTGTGGGACAATTGTTTGGGATTCTTGGGCATTAACTAAAATAATACTTTGAGATTTTGATTGGAGGCAGGGGAGGAACACTGTTTTAGAGAACCTTAAAAAAACTTAAAAAGATTTACTCATTTTGTTAATCTGCATTTGACCAGAAAAGTTTAATGAAGTGTCATTTTCTACTTTGTGCACACAGCACGTATGTACCAAGCGAAACAGACAATTTTTTCAGAAATTAGAATAAACCCCTGTGCCAAGAGCAGGCTGTAATCAGAATTTTGTTTGTATATTCTGGGGAGTATTGTGGAAGGAGGTCAAGGGTACTATTAGAGACCGTCTGCCCCCTGAACCCCTTTCCCCACTTTTTTACCTCTACCACCATCTTCCTGGTGATTATTTTGCTTCTAACAATTTATATACCAAAAGTAATTTCCCTAACATACCCTGATTATATCTTGCCTCCATTTCCTGATGGTGTAATCAGGGGGATCCACGTCCAAGATATTGGCAGGAGTAATGGTCTGAAGTTGGCCACTTGGGGCACTCCTAATTCAACAAGCATCTGTTAATTCATACTCAATGGCCAAGTGCTTGGCTCCCAGAAATTTCTGCGTTTTTTGATTCTAAAATTTCAGTTAGAATGTGGCCAGTACAGGCTAATGTCTAGACGCCGGCATTTATCATCACCGCTTTTGGACTTCTGCCATCATCCAGAGTGTAGTCCAGCTAACTTAAATCTCCTTAAGAATAGACAATATTTATTCATCAACTGAATTTTTTGTTTGGTGGAAGGAGCCCAGGATCTAAAGTCAGAAGACTTGGGTTTGAATCCTGACGGCCACTTACTGGCTATGGCAAACCACTTCAGCTCTCTCAGGTGCTAGTTTCCCCAATAAAATTATTGGACTAGATGACTTGCCAAGGTCCTTTCCAGCTCTTACAATCCTATGCTACCACTGTTTGGTTTAGTGCCATTAATTGTGGTGTTAACCATGTCACAAATTTCTGTTGGTCTGAGATTTAACTTTAGTTGGACCTCTGGTCAGCGTTTAGTTTGACCAGTTCTTATTGGTATTAGCCGGAATTTTATTTTAACTTATAGCAAATCATCAAATATGTGCTTGTGTCATCACTGGTTCAATTAGGATTCTTCTCTGATGGGGAGTAAGGAAGTAAATCTTAATGTTCAATGAAAAATTGAGGCAGATGCTCCTCCTTTCTCTAAAATGCCCTCCTTCCTCATAGATCTCCTAGATTCTTTAAAAATACAGCCTAGGTGCCCTCCTAGAGGAGGCTTTCCCCCAATTCCTCTTATTTTTATCTGTTCCCTCTTGAAATGTTTTTGCGTTTTCTCATCCGCTCATGTATCCCCTCAATAGCGCCTTGTAACCCTCTGGGAAACATTTTTGTCTTCATCTCCCTGGCACGTAACATAGTGCCTGGCACATTACAGGCAGTTTATAAATGCTTGTTCAACTGAAAAATGTCCTCATCCTTTCTTTTTCCCCTCCTCTGTTATGGACTCTGTTACAGTGGTTTCTCAGGACCCCAGAATGGAAAGTCAAATCGGATCAGGTCTCCAAGCATTGATTAATGACCTCCCTCCTATGGTTGTTGTGAGGATCCAATGAAATAATCATTGTGAAATGATTAGCACAGTGCTGGGCACATAGTAAACACTATATAAGTGTTAGGTGTTATTGTCATTATTAAATGCTTATGATGAGAGTCCCACGCTGTGCTGAGTGTTAAGGCAATGACAACAGGTAAAAGAGGCCATTTCTTTAAACAGATTAGAACAGGGATGGGGAACATGTGGCCCTCCAGGTCCTCAAGTGTGGCCCTTTAACTGAATCCAAACTTCACAGAACAAATCCTCTTAATCTGTAAAACTTGAACTCACTGAAAAGGCCCCACCAAAGGACTAGAAGTCTGCATGTGACTTGGAGGCTTACCCCTGGGTTAGAAGAACTGCTCACCAAAGAGGTGGGAGCTGCCACCAGAGGGAAGGGGATCAAGAGCAGCTGGCCCATTGACTAGGCAACCTGGGATGGGGGATGTTACAGTTATTGAGAGAGATTTGTGTGTGTTTGTGTAGGAGAGAGAGAGAAGGAGAGGAGAGGAATGAAAGAGAAGAGAGATGTATAGAGAGCAATCAGTATGAATATGGATGTAGATATGTCAAATGAGAAAGAAGCTATCCTAGACCAACATTTATTTATCTTTATTTTCTCATTCTTCAACCCTGAAGAAAAGACTGAACCCTCAGTTGCACTATCCCATCGAAATTCATACTGTGATTTATCCTTTATTGTGTGTGGTATGGATGAGCTGCAGAATGCTTCCTCTTAGCTTGACCCTTGCCAAAGCTGTAGAAGAGTGAGTCTGAAAAGTTCTTGTTTGAGGATGGAGGAATTCAAGAAGTTTCTTCAAACTGTGTGAACTCTTAGCTCATGAGGGACAGTGATGGGTAGTAATGGGGAGTAATAGACTTGGAATCAGACTAGTTCAAATCCTACTTTGAATGTTTGCCCATCATGTGACACGGGGCACTTCACTTTCCCTCTAAGTACCTCAATTTCCTCTTAGATGTGATGACCTCCAGGGTCCCTTTCAGCTCTTACTTGATCAATCTATGATCTCAAGACTACCTATATTAAACTGCATTATGTTCTACGAACTTTTTTTTAAGCAAAAAGAGATTTATATTTATTCATGTGGCTTTGATACAAGCTTAGGTATGTAGTCATGGTGGAGAGAACCTCTCTCCTACTGCCAGCCCCAAAGCAGGCCTGGAAAATTACCAAGTTTCCATGTCAAAATTATTGTTGGATAAAATCTATTAGTAAAGTACACATATTTCTTTTCTTGGGAAAGTCCCACCCCCCCCACTCATCTTCAAGGTGAGTGTGGGTACTTATTGGACACTAGGTAATCACTAATCTTCAGGATGACAGTAATGTCCCCCTCCCTTGTGAGGTTTAGAAATGTCTTCCAATTGAGCCCTAAAAAAGTTGTGCCTCACACTAAGCCACTGATGTTGGCAGAGCTATTCTTTGGTCCGACTGCTGAGGAAAACAGTTTGGAATTATGTGAGAAAAGTCTAGTGACATTCATATACCCTTTGACCCTAGAGATGGCGCTCTTGCATATAAATCCCAAGGAGGCTAAAGGGAGCCGTAAAAGTCCTATATATGCATACATACATACACATGCATTTGCGTACACACATATATGTATATATATATGCACATACACACACACATATATGGATATTCACAGCAACCCTTTCTGTAGTAGCAAAAAACGAATAAAAAATGCAATGTGAGTACCCATCCACTTGGAAATGGTGGATACATTTTGATACATGGATGTAATGGAATACTAATTTTGTTGTAAGAAATAATAATTAGACTGAGTAATTCAGAGAAATGTGGGAAGACTAATATGAACCGTTGCAAGTTCTATCAACTGAGCAGAACCTGGAGAAGAATATGTACAAAAATTACATTGATGTGCAGGAAAAGATCATTTAACCAGAGCTGAACAGGTATTGTGATCAGTTTAATGGATGAAACACAAGAGTTCGGAAGTCAGAACAGTTGATGAAATGTGCCTCCCTGCTTTTAATAGAGAAGCGGGGGGCTGGGGGTTCACAATATTGTATCCGCTATCATATGCAGTTACTGTATTGGTTAATTGCATCATAATTTTTCTTTCTTACAAGGAAGGATGTTGTGGGGACAAGGGAGAAATTTGCAGCATATCCAGAAAGACTGGCAAATAAAAGTGAAAGATATTCAGAAAACAAACAAAAAGAAAAAGCACCGCCACCTCTTGCTTCCAGATAGCTCCTCTGAAACTTTTGGGCGACTGTTGGACATTGACCAAGTCTTGGACCCAAACTGGTCGACCATAACTATGTACAATGATCTGCCTTGCCGACTTGGGTTTCGCTTGTTTCAAAGAGAGGAGAGTAGGAGGGGAGATCGGTTTGTTCACGGCAGGGTTTGGTGCCAGTTACCTTGACTGCCTTAGCTTATTTTCCCTTGATGGCGCCTCACACAAGCTGCTTCTGTTTGATTCTTCTAGAACCGTGAGAAACAGGCCTTGTTGAGGAGGCTGTTTTTCGCCCTATTCAGCCTTTGTATAGTCAAATTCTCCTAGATTCAGTTGTCGCCATTCTACCAGATTTCCATAGCATTGATGGCTTTGCTGAATTAATAAGTAGTGTTTTGCAATCCCTGAAAAGTTTTTTTTTCCTAAGCACCCGAGCCTTATCCATATTGATTTTCTTGCTCTCTTCCCTAACCAAGATGTTTTATTTTGTAAAGTGTTAATAGAATTTTTCTTTGGCTTCGTCACTTTATCTATTCAGCAGGCCTTTGAGAGTCCCATTGTGTAAACTGGACTATAGAGGAAAGAGTCCTATTCTTGTGTGACAATGACTGCCCTAAAAAAAAAAGAAGAAGAAGAAGAAGAAAAGAAAGAAAAAGAAAGAAAGAAAGAAAATCCCTAAACCCCACACACTCACCAGGGTGGGGGAGAGTATCAAAAGGGCATAGAGAGAATGTTCCAACTTTAAGAAGGGAAAGAAGTAACTAATTAAATGCTGTGAAAAGGACACTTTAATAAAAGAATTTTTAAAAGACAGTTTAAAGTGATATATTATCAGAAGATTATGATTTTTAAAAAATATAAAAAGGCAATTTTTGGTAGTATTATCAAGGTCACTTAAAAAGTTTAAAAAGCAATTTTTAGGTGGCATCAGAAGGAAACTTTTTTTAAAAAAAAAAGAATTTAAAAAGATAATCTTAAAGTAGCAATGTCAGAAAGAAACTATATTTTTAAATGATATTTTAAAGACAATTTTAAGTGGTGACATTAAATAAAAACACTTTTAAAGATGAATTTTTTAAAAGACACTTTTAAAGTGGTTCCTGGACAGCTTTTAGTTTTAGCCAATGAAATTAAGTTACTTAAGAGCTGCTAGCTTTCCTGCTGCTGTGAGCTTGGAGTTTGAGATAAGGGCTTGGTTCTTCTGAATAGTCTAGAGATAAGAGCAGTACAGGTACCCTGTATACCGGCTTGAAACTTCCTGCCAACTCTCCCTTTGCCATCCTTACCCTTTCTCTCTGATTTTGACATTTAGTAAGTACTTGATCTGTTCTGTGATGCCATAAACATGAGTGTCCCTGCTCTGTGTAGGCAGCTGAACTGACCGTACTTAGGGCTGAATAGAGGATGTCAAAACAGGGGAACAGAATGTATTTATTGTCTCAGCCAGTGTCCAGACCTTCGTGGAAGCCTGACTGGTGGGATTGGCTTATCCTTGGGAGGGAAGGATGAAGTGGGAAAGTTTTGTGGCAAAGGGGTAGGGGAACTCTGTTAGATCTCTGGGATGCTCTTGTACCCAGAGATGGCACTGTTGTGTTGGCTGGATGCCTCAGGGAGCAGCCAGATAGCATTGCATCACAACCATGCCATGTTCATTTTCCCTGGGAGCCAACGGTTGGAGCATGGCGCCTGAAAGGGAGACCTGTTTGTACAGTCTTGGTTGCCTAGCAACTAGGGGACCTTGAGACACACGAAAGGTTTTTTTAAGCCAGTCTAACCTCTAGAACATATCTGTCATGGATATATGATACATTCAAAGGCAAGATTTTGAAATCCAGTTTGGCCACTTTTCCTAAATTCACTCACTTCTTTTTGCCCCCATCAGATAGTAGTCATGGCCGAGATGGGACATGTGATACTTTTCTCAATAGACTGCCTACTCCTATTCTGATCCTATCTCTTCCTCCCCCAACCCCAGTCACCAAAGGAAAAGCTTCTTTGATAGTCTCTACACTCTAATGAATGGTCAAGGGTCTCCCCCATTCTCATGAGTGCATTAAAGCTGCACTAAGACTTTTGGAAAACAGTGTATATTTGGTCTAGGCGTGTGATCTTATCCGTGCAGGGAACTTTCAGTGAGAAAAACTCCATAGACCAATTCAGACCAATATCTCTTCTGCAACATATTCTTATTGCAAGAATTGTTAATCATTTTTGGGTCATGACTCTCTTTGGTGACTTGGTGGATCCTTTTTCAGAATAGTATTTTTTAATGCATAAAATAAAATACCTAGGATTACAGAGGAAACTAATTCTAATGAAATGCAAAAAAAAATTTAGGAAAAAAAGTTTATGGAGTAAAGGTTAGAATCTCAATCTAAAAGAGTTTCCAGGGAGCATTGGAAGTTAAATGATTTCCCCACAATCATATAGTCTATATGTGTCAGCAATGAGATTTGAACCTGGATCTTCCTGACTCCAAAGCTGGTTCTCCTTTCACTGACTCACACATGCAAATATACATACATACATACATACATGTGTATGTATGTATATACACACATATATATATCTCTATACACATATCAAGATGAGATAAGCCTTTATCTCAAACTCCAGACTTATAGCATCATGACATGTAAGTATGAATGGGATGCTCAAGGAAGACTAGTACCTCTAGTGTGAGGGCTGCCCAGCCCCTTTCAGGACTTCTCATCCACCATCTTGGTGATTGCCTGATTCACCCCACTCTCATTTATGGCTCTAAAAAGCTGTGTAACATGTGTAGCAGCCAAACTCTGATAAACTATCTTAGCAGATGTGCTAAACCAGGAACTGTGGAGTGCTTAGAGCTTAGGCATCGAAGATGCCAAGGTCATCCATCGCCAATTGTCTTGACTTGTGTTTCTGCTGGATTTCGATGACTCTGCTAGAGAGAGTGAGGCTGATGACTTGGTGCAACCCTGCCTCACTTAAATCTACTTCACACATGAATCAAAGCATGATGTCATCAGTCCTCTAACAAAGGACAAACAGCAGTAGGCATGCATGCATTCATACATTGTAGCATGGTGTAGAGAACTGATTATATTAGAAAATCAACAGTACAGCACTTGGCCAGTGATATAGACTTGAAACAGTATCAGCCCACATTCAAGTTGCTAGGGTTGTATCCTTCCTTCCTTGTATTTGTCCTTCACTCAAGGAGATGGCACTGATAGTGATATGGGTGAAATTGGCAGCCTTGTACAGAGTGTAGGTTATTTCAATGACGACCTTGTAGTTACAGGTTTTAAAGCCTATAGAAAGAGTTAGGTCTGGAGCAGAGGCAACCCAGCCTATTGGAACCAAACCAAAGCTGAACTGAGCTGGGTTGGGTTCGCAAAGTGAATGAGAAACTCTCTTCTTTTTGCTAGAGGGAGGTCAGGGTCCAAGTGTAAATTGGAAAGATTTGGTGTTTGTGTTTTTTTTTTTAATTACTGTTTGATTCTTTTGAAAAGGTCCTAAGTAGAGCTTGTCCTGTGTTATGTTTTTCAGGTGGAAGATGCTATGCTGATGTTTGATAAAACCACCAACAGGCACAGAGGTAAGAGGCCTAAGGCTAAATGGTTCTTTACTTGATTTTTCCTCGTATATCATAGCTTCTGAAGAACCTCATCAAGCTCCTCAAACAAAAAATAATTTATTCTGTCATCAAGGTGATGTGGATAGCCAGCTCTTGGTTATTTGTGTAAATGGGCGAGAATAAGGCATGAATGATCTCAAACACTGGGTTATACAAAAATCCTGCTTATTTGGCTTTGGAAGGTGCTGCAAGATGGTTTTGGCCTGGGGAATTTGTGTTTCTTGTTACTGCTTGCTTAGTCTTAACGTTCACATAAATTTATGGGACTGAGTCTTGGAAATATGCTAAGTTATGAAGTAAGAGCAACCTTGGAATTGTTATGGGTAATCCCTGTGTGGGTCAGATGCCTATTCTGTCATACTGGAGGGAGACAGACAAAAAGACAGACCGACAATGATGATGTGTGCAGACACATGTACCGTGCTCCTGTCACTCTCAGAATGTATAGTGGCATTTCATGGATCTCATTGCCTGAATCCATTATCCCACCCATCCTTCAGCCCTTCCTCTGGTATGGAATAGGTGATCTGAGTAGGGAAAATTGGCACAATGTTGAAAGTCTTTCCTGGGCATCAGAGACCTATAAATGAATGAATGTGATTTAACAACATTCCTCCATCCCCCACAACCTCAAGCCCAAGATTTCTGGGGCAGTTTTCTGCTCTGCTAATAAATTGGAGTGATAGGGACTACAGGTTCAAAATCAAGAGTAAGATGTTCCATGTCGGTTGTGGTAACAGGAAGGAGTGGAGCAGCATTTCTTGTCCATTGCTAAGCTTACATCTTAGTGTTTTGTTTTGTTTATTTTTGTTTTTGTTTTGTTTCTGTTTTTGTGTTTTGCTGATTAATATTACTGTAATATTAAGTAAATAAGTAATATTAATATTATTTCTATTATCCTAGTTAGAAACAATTGCCCTTCTTTAAATTGAGGAGGTCAGTCTGGATGGCTTATAAATGTCCCTTTTAGCACCAAATTTATGATCCTATCACCTACTGGTTGTATGACTCTGAACAAATCACTTAATTTTTCTGACCTCAGTTTCCTTATCTATAAAATGAGCTGGAGAAGGAAGTGGCATACCATTCCAGTATCTTTGCCTGGAAAACCTAGAGTGGGGTCATGGAGAGTCAGAGAGGACTGACTGAAAAAACAACTGAACAACAACAAAATCCAGTCCAATGTACTTTTCTCAAAACCATAGAAAAGCAATATGAAAAATGTAGGGGGAGGGGGGCTGTGAAGGAGAAAAAGATAATTTCTCATTTGATGTGTCTGATAATGTCTCCTTAACCTCTGCTCCCAAGATTCCCTAAACAAGTTCTAGGATTTGGACAGAATATTTTAGATAGGGAGGAGGAAGTGTTTAGGGGTCACAGGAAAAGAGAGTGTGAATGAGAGACATTTAGGACTTCTGCATCGTATATTTCTTTAGGATGTGTGATCATCCCTATGGGTTGGCAAAATTATGCCCTGAAAACTATGGCCCCTGACTATTTTCATAGGTCCTTTGAGCTGAGAATGGCTTTTACATTTTTAAATAAAGTTTTATTGTATTTAACATCTATAAAATCATTCTTAGATTAAAAAATAAAACAAGGCAGCAGTGTAAAAAACAGGTGGTGGGGCTGGATTGGATGTACTTTCCAGCCCAAGATAAGGCAAGGATTCTTAACCAGTTTTATGTTATGTTCTTCTTTGTCAAAGTTGTCACTTTTTCCCATTTAAATTTTCAGACGCCCTGAAATCTATCCATGGACCCCCTGGAGGTCCATGGTTCTACAAGTTAAGAAGCCCTCAGTTTGCATCTAACTTCAGTCCTGTGTAAGCAGTGCCTCACCTAGCAGGATGTACTACCAGAATTTGAACTATTTTTGATATCAATTGGAGTATAACTAGGTTCTGGTTTTTATTAAAGCACCTAGTCCTTGGAGAGGCAGTATAGTATGATGGGAAGAGTACTGAACTTGGAGGTAGGAAGACCTGTGTTTGGATCCTGCCTCTGAACCTTACCAACAGCATAACCATAGGCAAGTCATCCTTTATGTTTCTTGGCCAGCTCCCTAGGACATCTAAGCTCAGGGGGTTATGATACTTGTCAGTTGCAGTCATTCCCATAATAGGAATTCCTTGAGCCCATGAAATAATGTTTTCATATATTGCTGGTTACCTTCATGTAGCAGCTAGGGAGTGCAGTGAGTAGAGTCCTAGGCCAGGAATCGGAGATCTGAGATCAAATCCAGTCTCAGATAATTAGTAGCTATGTGATCCTGTCCAAGTCATTTAATTGCTATTTACCTCAGATACCTCAACTGTAAAATGGGAGTAATAGTAAAACCTATTGTAAAGCAATTGGCACAGTGCTTGGCACATAGTAGGTGCTACATAAAAATGCTTATTCCTTTTCCTCCCTTTCTGACCTTGGTGAGGCATTGAGGAGGAACCCTGCTTCTGCTCACATCCTGCCATTAGCTCCTGCAGTCCTTATTCCTCTGTTCAGTTCAGCAAGGAATGTATCCAGTGCCTGCCGTGTGCAAAGTACTAGGGAACAAACAAATAAACCAAAAAAAAAACCCCACAGTTCTCGCCCCCGAGGAGATTACATTCTCTTAGGAAAATACAGGATGGCCTTGTCATTCTGGGACAGGGTGCAGGGTCAGTAGCTCCAGATGTCTGCAGTGACCACTTGTCTAATCCAGACAGATTGGATCAGGACATGGAGTGCCAAGAAGCCCCCAAAGACTTTGCCCATCCTCCTTGCCACCCCCTTCTTCTGGACTTCTTGGCTCTCCTTATCTCCCAGAATCCTTTTAGCTTCCTTCCTGTGTAGGTGGCGAACATTTAGCCCAAGTCACCCAAACCACTGACAGAAAGACTTTTTCTTTGATCTGGCTGCTGTGATCATGTTGTATGTCTGTTGATGGGTCAGAATATTTGGGGAGTTAAAAAACAACAACATAAAACACCCATCATAGCCACATAGAAAAAGGTGCCCACACACATTCAGAATTAATGGAGTGGTTCTTTTGGCATCAGATGATGATAAGCACAGGAGAATAAACTTAGTCAAATACCACCTTCAGTCCTTGTTCTTTCTCTCCTTTCCCTGCTCTGCTCCCCTGCCTCATCGTTCCATTATCTTATCAAGCAAAATGAGAGGGAGCCCTCCTTGGCTAGAGCAGTCCCCAAGGTGAAGTGCTTTTTCACTTGAGGAAAGGAAAAACAAGGAGATTCAATCAAGAAATCAGTTCTTATTTCATTTACTGAACAGATCTACCAAAATATGGCAACAGAAGAGATAGGTTATGTAGAAGATTGTGGCTACAAAAAACAGATGAGCAATAAATAATGGAGACGTGAAAATACTTTGTAATTAACCCACTAATTGTGTGTATAAAGGAGCTCTAGGGTCATCACTCTAATGGAAAGTGTGCTGGATTTGGAATGAGAGGACCTGAGTTCAAATTCCAGTTCTGTCACTACCTTGTGACCTTGGGCAAGTCATAACCTCTCTGAGTCCAGTTTCCTTATTTGTAAAAGAGTTGGGATATCTCTAAGGGTCCCTTCTGACTCTAAGGTTATGATCCTATGATCACTGACCAATTTACAAATGAATTCTTTTGGGGGGGGGGGGAATGACTTTCATCAGCTACTAGGAAATACTTTATCATAATAGACTCATAGATCCAGAGATGAGAGAGACCTCAGAGCCCCATCCAAGGCAGGACTTAAAAGTCAGATTCTCACACATCACAGCCATAGCCAATGATCTACCCATTCCACACCATGTAATCCAAGCCCTTCATTTTATAAATAAGGAAACTAAAACCCTGTGACGTGAATTGCCCAGTCAAGTTATAAGTAGCAGAACTGAGATTTGAACTTGGTCCTCTAAATCCAAGTCCATTGTCTTTTAAGGGAGAAGTGTAAGAGGCTTTGTTGTTCAGTTGTATCTAACTCTTTGTGACTCCTTTTGGGGATTTTCTTGGCAGAATTATTGGAGTAGTTTGCCGTTTCTTTCTCATTTTACAGATAAGGAAACTGAGGCAGTAGAATTAAGTGACTTGCCCAGGGTCACACATCTGGGAAATATCTTAGACCAGATTTAAGCTCATGAAGAGGAGTCTTCCTTACTCCAAGCCCAGTGCCCAATCCACTGCACCATCTAGCTTCCCTGAAGTATAAGCAGACATAGTTTCCAACTGAGCTCTACCATTCTTGCTACCTGGACAAGACATTTAACTCGTCTGTAAAATGGGGTATAGGAATGGTAGTCGTTAGACCTAGACCAGAGATTTATAGATGATGATTTTTGTCTCACTAGAGGTCAAATGAAGGCTGAATGACCACTTGTCGTGGATGTTGGGGATGTTGATGTTGATCAAAATGTCCACTAAGGTTCTGTCCAATTCTTCAGAATCTCTGATTTGTAAGATGGTCCCAATTACTGATTTCAACATAGGTTGCTTTTAAAGGATTTCAAATGTTATGAATACTAAGCTTTGATTATTTCTTAGCTTCTATTTTCAACTAATTAGGGTATTGAAAAATTGAAGGTATTCATTTGGATACAATGAAGTTTGACATTTCAGTCTTCAGACTATTTAAACATTCAGCTATTCTTCATGAAAATCTGAAGCTCTGATCCTGGCTCAGCTCAAGCACCAACATCTACTTAAGACCTTTCCTGATCACTAGAATCATTAGCAATTCTCCTTAGCCCCACTTTTCTTTTACTTTTTTGTGAACTTTTAAAAATTTATCTTAATATTTTAATTATAATTTATATTAATTTTAATTTTATTAATTTTATTTTAAAATTTTTATTTAAACATTTGCTTGTATAAATTTATATTTATATATTTATAAAATATATTTCATTTTAATATTTTAGAATTTACTCATCTGGGTACCTCTTATGTAAGCTACCTGAGGGCAGAAACTGTTTTCAGATTCATCTTAGTGTTCCCAGAATCCAGGACACTACCTGGCACATAGCAGGGACTTAGTGAATGCTTATTATGTTTTTTAAAAAAGAAATCAAGGGAAAGCAATAGGAGAGAGACAGACAAGCTGGGGGTGATGAGATGGCTGCCTTTGTGGTAGCACTGAAGGTAAGAGCGGAGTCTGCTGATTAAAGTAAAATGTGAAAGCCTAGGAAAGACCTAATACAAACTCTTCAACTTACAGATGAAAAGACTGAAACCCTATGGGCGAGGTGATTTGTTTCTCGTCACGTAATGAACCAATAAGTACTTGATTGATTAATAGATTTGAAAATTAGACTTCTCATCCTTTAGGACTTAAGTTGAGCTCACTCAGCTTCCAGCCATTTACCTGCCTTCTCAAAAAGCCAGTATCTGGTGAGGGAACCTATGTGTCTGGGGAGCCAGTCAGTTACTATGAGAAAATGGTGGTGATGGGGAGGACTACAGGACTGTTTTCAGGCATTTAAAAAAATCAAAGACCCTTTTCTATATGTCATTGCTGGCCACTTTGAACAGCATCACTTTGTTCTGCATAACACTATATACCCTATTTCATGTCTAGGAAAACTGAGGCACAGCACTGTAGAATGAATGCCTTGTGGCACATTTACCCAGCTTAGTGAGTGGCAGGACTGGTTTGAGAAGTCGAGGCCTTTGTTTGTTTTCCTATGTCCTCACGTTAGGGCTTTCTGAGATCATCTGTGCTAAGAGAGAGAGAGAAAGATAGAGAGAAACAGCTTTCACAAATTTTTTTTGGTGGAGCCGTTCAGTTTCCTCTTGAAAAGTTGATAGAGGCTGTTGGAAAACTATTGAACTGATCTTCAGAGGATTTAATCATTGAGGAAAAGAAGTTTGTTGAGTTACCCTTGCAAACTTCAGATAAAATCTTGACTTGGGCATTAGGTATTGATCCTAGAGTCGGGAGGCAGGAGAGAGAGGAAGACTTTCCAAAGTGTTGTCCTTCTGACTGGGTTATATAAGAGGGATTTAGGAGGCCAGACGTTTGCTGACTGGCTCAGCATTAGCTGGAGAGTGCTGGGGCAATAAGGTGAAAGCATTTCCTCCATGTGAGGTGGGTTAGACCTTTCCAGGCATTCTCATCTCCTCTGTCTCCCCAGGCTTTATTGACTGTAGAAGGGGGAGGAAGTTTACGGTGCCAGTTCCTCTACTTCTCAAAACTAACTTTCAAAGAAGGGAGCAATAAAACCCCACCCAGATTGATCTTGGTTACAAGGAGATGATACTGCCAGTGTCCCCAACCTCTAACACTAGAAGCAGTCACCTGATCCCTGAAGTAGCTGGATCCCTGGCCTTTAGGAAGGGAAGCTGAATGGTTTGGATCCCAATCAACAGCTAGGCTGGTATATTTAAAGTATATTGAGTAGGAGGCTGGCAGAGGGCAGCTGGGGAGGGATTGGTTTCTAGCTGAGTATAGAAAAGGATTTTTGATCATCACGGCTCTCACCCTCCTCCCTGGGTCTCTCCCATTACCCAGCAGGTCTGTTTGCTTCAAAACAGTGCCAAGAGCAATGGAACAGGATATGCTGAGAGAAAAATAAAGACTTGAGTGATAGATGACTCGTTTCCCAACTGTTAACAATCACTTATTAAATGTAACAGTAATGGTTTTTTAGAGGAATAACAACCCTACAAATGGTTCCCCCCCAAGGGTGGCATTGGCCAGGGGAAGAGAAGGTTTGTTACACATGTACCGTGGATATTTAATCTCAAAGATTAACATGGACAGACTGCCTACGTGGCTTGGATACTGGTTGGAAGGAACTTCATATTATCTGTCTCTTACTGTGTGATGGAGCCATGGAAGATGAGGTTGGGGATCCAATCAAGGGACCAGATCAAGTTGTGGTCTCCCATCTGTGACTCCTTGACCCTAATGAATTGTTAAGTGCCCCTCTCTTGTCCCTTCCTTTCTTTTCTAGCATTTGCCCTTTCCCTGAATTTCTGTAGGTCCTTTGTTCAGTCCACTCCTGCAGTGGCAGATCCATCAACATCCTTCCTAAAAATACCACACACAGAATGTGTTCTGACCAGGGCAAAATGTAGGGGGCACAATCACTGCCTTAGTCTTGTGTGCTATGCCAGCCTTTTTGCAGCCTGAGATTGCATCAGCCTTCTTGAGTGCCATGACATACTGTTAACTCATTGAGATTGAAATTTATCAGCCACCTCAGATATTTATCTTAAAAAAAAATTACAATCTAGCTATGCCTTCCCAATCTTATAAAGTTGATTTTTTGAACCTAAGTATAAAATTAACAACCTCTGTCTTCCCTCAAGGTTCAGCCAAAACCCATCTCTTAGTTGTTGGTATCTCTCCATATTGTGTATTTGTATATATTTTATATATAAGAGCAACAGCATGTAGGTTTGACCTCAGAGCCAGGAAGACCCAGGATGGAGTCTTGCTTCCAACACATACTGACAGGGTCACCTTGGACAAGTCACTTAAATCTCTCAGTGGTAGAAACAACTCTTTAATATTGTAAATGGCAGAGAAGGTGCTGACATGCATTGGTAGTGGAAGTTTCTTCGTTGAAAATTCTCTGTCCTAATAAAATTCCAGATCTGGTTCAGATTTCCTGCCCCTATATGTTGTACATACTTATCTATGTATGCTATCTTTCTGTTAAGGCAGAAACTGCTGTGTTTGTTTGTTTGGGAGAGGGGGGCCTTTATATTTGCAATGTCCAGCACAGTGTGCAGCATTTAGTAGGCACTTGATTAGTGCTTTTTGAATGGGAGAGAAAATGACTATCTTATGGGGGTGATAAGAAGAGAAGTAACAGGCTTTACTTGAGAAGATTCCTTGAGAATACATATCAAGGACAGTGTCTGGATCATCAATTTGTTCCGCAAAATATTTATCCAGTGCCTACTGAATATAGACCGCTGTTGGAAACATTAAAAAAGGTGAATAAAATCTGATCTTCACCCTCAGGAAGTTTACTGTCAAGACTAATATATCACAGTCACACACTGACCTCCTATGATAAACCTTTGGGAAAACTTAACGCAAGGCTGGAGCTTCCCAGAAACATCCCCAGTGGAATTGCTGGACATAGTTACCTAAACCAAGAGAGGGATGTAGCATAATATTCCTGTGCTCTTCAGTTCATCCAGGGGCTGATATTTTCATCCTATCAGAACCCTACCACCCACCCCACCTCTCGCCACCATGAATCTATATGGTTGTCTTTTGCATCATGTCTGACCCTTTGTGATCCCTTTGGGGTTTTCTTGGCAAAGATTTACCATTACCTTCTCCAGCTCATTTCACAGATGAGGAAACTGAGGCAAACGGGATTAAGGGACTTGTCCAGGGTCACACAGCTAGTAAGTGTCTGTCTGTCTGAGGCTGGCTTTGAACTCATGAAGATGAGTCAGCCTGGCTCCAGACCTGGAGCTCTATGTACTGTGGTGCCACCTAGCTTCCCCTTAGAGTGGTTCATGCTGAGCTTGCACACTTTCAGAATCCTCAATGATTCTGTTTACCCAATATTTCCTTCCCACTCTTCCCTACTGGAGCCTTTACTCTTAGCAGATTGGTCTCCTCAAGGTCCCTGACAAACAAAAATTTAAATTCCTCCTTCTCCACCTTCAGTCATGTCTCTTCTTCCGCCTGGATTCCGCTGTGTCATCTTTTTCTTCTCTTTGGATCACATTTGTTATTCAAGGCCCAGGTTTTCCATTAAGCCTTCCCTGTGCCGCTGCAATCCCCAGTAATATCTCTGTCCTGATTTCTTATTGCGTTTACATCCTGTGTCTCACCTTTAGTGCCAGGACAGGTACTGCTGTTTATTGCTCCCTCGTTGTCTCATATGTCTTAGGTCAGTACCCCCACTTTGATTATAAAACTCTTAGAGGACAGGGATCCTATTTTGCTTCTCTACTGCTTGGCTCTAGAACCTTATACAGTGTAGAGTTTGGAGTTGGGGCTCCATTAACATTTGAAATGTTGATTTCTTCTTATAGTGGTAGATTTCAGAGTCAAAACTGTCCTCGGTAGCTGTATTCCTAGCCATCCATCAAAGAAAGAATCTCTTTTTTGATATATCCATCAACGGATCATTGGAGAAGCTTGATTTAAGTCCTAGTCCAGCCTGAGTGACTTTGGGCTAAGTCATATAAGTCTCTGAGCCTCTGTTTCCTCATTTATTAAATGTGATTTAGACTAAATGACCTCTTAGGTTTCTTCCTGATCAGAATTGATGATCTTTTGACAGTTTCCAAAGAGGCCCAATCCATTGCTTCCCAGGTGATTCCATTCCTCTTTTGAATAGCTCTAATGATTAGGAAGTTTTTTCTTATGTCAAAGCCCAAGTCTGGATCCTTGTAACTTTGACTGTATTTTTTCCCTAGCTTTGCCCTCTGGGGCAGAGCAGAAAAAGTCTAATGCCTTTTCCAAATGACAGCTTTTTAAGTACTTCAAGATAGCTTTCATGCCTCTTCCCTCCAAGTTTTCTCTAGGTTAGATGAGCCTGGTTTCTTCAGCTAATTCTTATATGGCACAAACTCTATTTTAAACACTCTCTTAATGGGAATTGCATCCTTCCAGTGGGATTCTTGATTTCCATTTTCCATCAATGTTATCATTACCATAGCCAGTATCAATTATGTTAATAATCACTAGCATTTAGCTAGTGCTTTGCAAATAACTGTTTTCATCCTAGCAGCCACCCTGGGAGGGAGGTGCTGTTATTATTTCAATTTTACAAATGAGAAAACTGAGGCAGACAGCAGTGAAGTGACTTACCCAAAGTCACAGAGCTAGTCAGTGTCTTGAGGTTAGATTAGATATTAGAGGGAAAACGTAGCAGAAAGTCAGTGATATCCTGGAAATTGTGAAACCTTGGCTCTTGTGATTTCCCCAGGACTCCTTAAGGACCTGTTGCTTTGCTCTTAGAAGCCAGACTCTGAAAACAGGTAGAGGGTTTTTGTTGTTCAGTCCTGTCAGATTCTTCATGATCTTTTGTGGGATTTTTTTGGCAAAGATTCTGCAGTGGTTTTCCAGTGTCTTCTCCAGCTCATTTTATAAATGAGGAAACTGAGGCAAACAGGGTTAAGTGACTCGCCTGGGGTTACATAGATAGTGTCTGAAGTCGGATTTGAACTCAAGTCTTCCTGAATCCAAGCCTGGCACATTATCCACTGTACCACCTAGATTCCTCCCCACAACAACAACATTCCTTTGGCTGCTTGTGTCTGAAGAGCCCAAAGTGCTTTGTGCTTAGAAATTTATACTCAGAATTGGCAAGGTTAGGTTATGCCTGTTTTACAAAAGGAAAAGCCAGAGCTAAAAAAGTTAAGTGACCTGTTTAAGGTCACACACCAAAGCAATAGAAAATCCATATAAAGAATCTAGCTCTCATCATGACAGACTGTGCTCTCTGGAATTCCCTTTGGTTCCCTTCCCTTTGGAAAGGACGTATAATGAAAGGGATTAGACCAAGAGTTCTTAATTTGAGGTCCCTGAATTTGTTTTTAAAAGATTCTGATGACATTTTATAATTCGATCTTCTATCGATCCTGTATGTTTTATTTTTTGTATTTAAAAACATTCTGAGATATGGGCTGTAAGTTTGATGTTGTTGTTTAGCATACTGACAAAGGAGACCATGACACACAAAGGTTAAGAGCCTGGTTTAGGGGCTGTGGCCCTAAAGTTTTGTTTGTGTAGGGGATTGTGTTACTGAGAAGCCTGAATTGTCTTGGATTCCCTTTGAAAACTTGGATTGCATCTCAATACCTAAAGGCAATTGTCCTAAGTGTGAGGTAGAAGCCATTCACATAATCACTTTATTTATTAAAGGCAGAAGTGATGGAGCCCAGATGGTTTTTCAGGAGCTATGACCAAAGGTAATGCTTTTCTAAGGAGTAAAAATAGCCTCTAACATCCTGAATGCCTGCCAAGCCTCCCTTTTGAAACTGACCTCTGAAGACAAGACTGACATTTTTATATACTCTATATAAAAATGATTAAGAATCTCTCTGCAATTATTTATGTATTGTTGCCTGGTTCCACTGAGCAAAAGAAGTATATGAAACAGATAGGGTTGTTTGGTAAGGCAGCTGGGTGCCTGGGTGGAGAGAGTATTGGGCCTTGAGTCAGGAAGACCTGAGTTCAAATCTGCCCTCAGATAATACTAGTGGTATGACCCTGGGCAAGTCACTTAACCTCTGTTTGTCTTATTCCATTAGAGAAGGAAATGGCAAAATTCTCCAGTATCTTTACCAAGAAAATCCCATAGATAGTATTGATATAATATGGTCCATGAGGTTGGACACAACTGGACAACAATTAACAAAAGTGGTGTTTGTTTTTAAAAATTCTCTCACCAGTTGACCAAATCTCAAATAAAAATGAACAAGTCTAGACTGGTAGGTTGGAGGTGCCAGAGCTTTTATATACATGGTCTTAATAATGTAGTGTTATATATTGACTCTCTTTACCCAGAGAAAAAGACAAGAGCTGTCCACCTGTGTAGGTGACTGAAAAATATGAAGGAAGATATACGGTTCTCTCGATCTTTCTCTCCCTCCTCCCACTTTTTCCCTCTCCTTCCCTCCCTTGTTATTGCTACATTTTGTTTTGATACTACAGATACTTCCCAATAAATCTCTTACCAGAGCAAAATCCTTAACAAGAGTTAGCTTAATAATTTTTAACAGAAAAAGATATGTACTGCCTGTGATGGAGTAACAAACAGTCACTGTAACTGCAGAGATTCTTGGATTCACCAAGTTGACTTTATTTACAAAGTTATTGCCGTTATGTATCTTGTGCTTTTGTTTATACAGTCTTTGCTTTGTTATCACTTCCTTTAAGGTTTTCCTTAATGCTTCATTGTCATCATTCCTTATCATAGATAGTGGTCATCAAAACACTAGACCAGGGTTGGAAACCTGTGGTTCAAGGTCATATGTAGCCTTCTAGGTCCTTGGGTGCAGCCTTTTGACTGAGTCTAAGTTTTCCAGAACAAATCCTTTTATGAAGAGAATTTGTTCTGTGAAGTTTAGATTCAGTCAAAAGGCCGCACTTGAGGACCTAGAGGGTCATATGTGGCCTCAAGGCCACAGGTTCCCCACCACTGCATGAGACTGTCCTCCAGATATCAAGTACATGGCTTATTTCCATCTTTTTATCCTTTTACATAATACTCCTCTGACTATTTTTGTACTTAGAGGTCCTTTCTTGTTGTTGATGTCTTTTGGGCATAGTCCTTGTAATGGAACCTTTGGATCAAAGTTTATGAACAGTTTAGTAACCAAGAAATATGCTTTTGAAAGGTATCAGTTGCCTTTCTGCCAGGTCTGGTAAGAGAGATGCCTGTTTGAGGAAGAGTTGCTACTGTTACAGCAGAGCAAGTGTCTGAATTCGTGAAAGAAAGTATTCTATGAAACCATAGAGTAATAACTCCTGCTAAGACTTGAGGTTCTATGCAAAATATAGGGCCTGATCTGCAGCTGAAATCTTTCTTTTTTCAAACCCCAGCTCATGTAACACCTCTTTTATCTGGCTTTCTCTGACTCCTACTCAACTAAAGGTTCTCAAGAAGGTTGCATGAGATCAGCTCTCACTGGATCTGTTACTTCATATATATATAGAGGGAGTTGGCCTAGCCCTAGATCAACCTTAACCTATGTTCCTGCTTTAAATTTATCATCTAGGAACCTTTAGAAATTATGCAAAAAGAACAGAAATATGCAATCAACAAGTTTTTATCAGATTTCTAATATGTGTGAGACACTGTGCTAAGCTTTTGGAAAGAAGGTTATCACATGTCCCCTGAACTCAAAAGAAATTACAGTCAGTCTTTTAAAAGGGATCATCTGAATGCTGGTGTGGTATCAGCTCAATTCAATTCTAAAACTGGTGCAACTGCTGGATTTATTCTTTATTTAATAAACAAGACACTCAGCTAGCCCTGGAGATGCAAAGACAAAAAAAAGATAGAACAAAAAAATATAGAACAGCCCTTTCCTTCAGGGAGCTAATGTATTGTGGGATATATGTGTGTATGTGTGTGTCCTAAAGCAGTGAATTTAAGGCCCCTTTCTGACCTTTTTTCATCTTCTGGTGAGATGTTTACTATAGGTTCTCAGCCTTCAGCCTCTCCCTGCATAGCAACTCCTCAAGAATGGGTACAAATTGTTCCCATGTATCAGGTCTGTCCACTCTCTTCTTTCAGAACCTTTGAGATAATAGAAGACAAAGGTGATACAAAGAGAGAGTTCCACCTTGGACCACACATGTCTCTCAGGCCATTTCATTTAAATTTGTAGTTGGACTAGACTTGGGATTTCATTAGGATAGGGAAGACTTCTTCCACCAACAATGATCAATACCTGTTCCGTAACATAGAGTTGCAGATAGAGCCTTGTCTGTCTGTTTTATTTTCTAGCTAAATAAATACCATTAGACTTCTGGAGAAATTGGTGCAAACATGTCCTACCAAACAGCCAATTAAAGAGAAAGGTTGAAGGTGAAAACATGTAGCTGAGCCTCGTGAAGATGCTGCTTGTATTTGAGCATTGGCAATACAAATTCAAGGACTTCATTTCCTTAGCTCAGGAAAGCAAAGGGGTGGGGTAGTCTTTAATTTATTCTTCTAAGCCAAGTTCCGGAGGCATTCATGTTAGCATTGTCATTGGAGAGGTTAATCAACATGTTTGGCTGCGTTCTGTTCCTTCACCTGCCTTTCTGTTTAGAACTAGGATAATGCAAAGTAGACACACTCCTTGGCAACAGGCATTAGGGGGAGGAGGAGTGGGGAGGGCCCTTGGGAGGAGGAAGTGAGCCAACTTGAAAAGTCAGGGGACCCTAGGGCTCCTTGGGGGTGCTGCATTTTCTTTAGTGGAAGAGTAAATCTGAAGCACATTCCCTATTGACTCAAAGCCTTGGCACCAGAAGGGTGGTGAACTCATTGATCTTTCTCCATCTCTTTGGGCTGGGGGAAGGAGGGGAGAAGCAGATACTTCAGTGAACCAAAGATGGTTTTCTGTAGGAGAGGAACAATGAAGCTGTTGTTCTCCTCCCCACCCCCTCTCTCTCCTTCCAATGGTCCTAGCACTCTTCTCTCTGCTCCCTCTAAGTTTGAGGGTCTCTACAAGGGCAGAATGCAGATTCTTGAAAAGAAAGGAACTCTTTAGTGTTTGGTGACTTAATCAAAGCTCCTTGCCTTCACAGAATCAGAGCGCTAGCAAGGGGCCTAAGAGAGCATGTACTCCCAGGGTAACAATGGATTGGATGAGCTGCCTCATTGGTGAGCAGGGTTGCTGAGGTGGGTCTCCGGGGATCTCATTTCTTCCAAGACCCTCTCCTGCAATAGAGTCCAGAAGTGAGAAAAAAATCAAAGAGCAAAACCTTAAAGGAAATAGCCTATTTAGATACTTCAAAAGTTTTTTTCAAATTGAAAATGAGGTATTTTTTTTAAATCAATGTTCAGTAGTCTTCAGTCTGACTAATCAGTCAGCAAATATTTATATGTCCCTACTTTGTCTAGCATTGCACTGTGAGTTACGAAATGATGAAGCTTACCTCATTAGTAAGTATTTCCCTATGGCTATCTCCAGTGGCATTTTATTCTCTAGTGTGCATATCATTTATTATTGTCTGTATTATAGCTCTCTCTGTACTTGTATCTTAGGGGCAGCTAGATGATGCAGTGGATAGAGCACCAGCCCAGGAGTCAGGAGGACCTGAGTTCAAATCTCACCTCAGACACTTGACACTCACTAGTTGTGGACCTTGGGCAAGTCACTTAACCCCAATTGCCTCATCCTGGGTCATCTCCAGTCATCCTGATGAATATCTGGTCACTAGATTCAGATGGCTCTGGAGGAGAAGTGAGGCTGGTGACCTGCACAGCCCTCCCTCACGCAAAACAAAGTCAAGTGCAAGTCATGTCATTATTTCCCTGATGGCATGGTCTTCTTTGGCAACGAAGGATGAGCACACACTTGTATCTTATACTTTGTTGTTCAGTTTTTCAGTCATGTACTACTCTTAATGACCCTGTTTGGGTTTGGGTTTTTTTGGGGGGGGGACAAAGATGCTGGAGCGATTTGCCATTTTTCCCAACTCATTTTCTAGATAAAGAAACTGAGGCAAACAGGGTTAATTGGGGTTTTCATGGCAAGATACTGGAGTGGTTTGCCATTTCCTTCTCCAGCTCATTTTATAGATGAGGAAACTGAGGCCAGAAGTGTTAAGTGACTTGCACAGGGTCACACAGCTAGGAAGAGAATTCTGGAAGATGAGCCTTCCTGATTCCAAGCTAGTGCTCTGTCTGCTATGCCACCCAGCTGTCCATCTTATCCTTTACTTGATTGTAACCTCCTTGAAGAGGAAGGAAAGTACTTTATATCTTCATTATCACAATGCTCTGTAGAAAGTAGGGGCTCAATAAATGTTTATTGTGTTGTATTATGTAGTATTATATGAGGTTTGGGGAAAGGATGAAATAATGGTTCCTGTTCACAAGCCCCTTGCAATCTATTTGGGAAGATAAGACAAAGAATCAGTAATCAACCAGACAGTTTCATATGTAATATATTTATGTACAAAATAAAGTGCTAAATCATACAGCCCAGAGGATTATATATAATAAGGGGCTAATCATGAAGGGGTTTTTTGTTGTTAACCGGGCCTGTGATTTCATTGATTGAGGTCAAATTGGGAATCCTTGGGTTGAGAAACAGCCCTGGCCTTTCCCAAATCAAATTTGCAGGATCCTCTGATTTGGGTCTGGGCCAGGGGTGGGGAAACCTGTGGCCTTCTAGGTTCTTAAGTGCAGCCTTTTGACTGAATCTAAATGGAACCTGTGGACTTAAGGTTGCAGGTTCCCCACCCCTGATCTCGACCTTTCATTTCATCCGTGTGGGAAACTACTGCTGCAGGTCTGTGACAGGCCTGTAGCTTCTAGTCTTAAGAAAGTTTACCAGTGATCATGAAGTGGTCAAGTGACTTGCCCATATCACTTGATATAGCTAGAATGCCTCAGAAGCAGAAATTGAACCCTGGGCTTCCTGATGCCATGCCTAGCGCTCTCTTGATCCAGGTGGTTTGGTAATCAACTTTAATTTGCATTCAGACTCTGCAGATGGCCAGGGAGCATTGCTTCTAGGACACTGAAGATGCTGCTGGATGGGGAAGAGAATGTGAATTCCAAACTTAAGCAACCTCTGATATTTACCTTGAGTTGGGGGGAGGGGAGAGATGTTTTCATCTGGCAATAATTTTAATTATCAACAAGAGAATTGGGCATAATCAGAAGCATGCATCTGATTAGTTTTGCTTTTTTGAAGCTGGAGGTACTGACAGCTTTTTATGGTACAGTGGAAGGAACATTGACTTTAGGGCCAAAGAACATGGGTTCAAATCCTCATGCTCCTACTTACTTCTTGTATGACCCTAGACAATTCACTTAATCTTTCTGGGCCTTGGTTACTTCTTCTGTAAGATGAGAGGATTGAACTAAATTACCATGAAATTTCCCTATAGTTCTCAGCTGTGATCAGGGCTGCCTACTGCATGCAAAGAAAGTATCGGGGTTAAGGTGAGGGAGAACTACCTGAGGAAAAACAAGATAATTCCCCAAGTAATATATAACATGAATCTTTCCCATTTTAAGAGCTTCACAGCTCTATATTCCTCTCCCTTCCTGCCGTAGAAAGGCCGAGACAGAGGGGGGGAACAGAGAGACACACAGAAGAGAAACAGACAAAAAGACAGAGATAGGAGAAGAGAGAGGCAGAGAAGAGGGACAGACAGAGACAGAAAGGAAGACAGAAAAAATTTGCTGGACAGAGAGACAGTGAGGAAAACAGAAAGAGGAGAGACACATACACAGAAAAAGGAGTACAGGGAGAGAGGGAGGGAGAGAAACAGATAGGGAATTGAAGACAGAAAAGAGAGAAAAAGAAGAGAAAACAGGGACAGAAAAAGATGGATAGAGAGATACAGTGAGGAAGGGAGACAGAAAGAGAGATAGGAAGATAGGAGGGAGGAAGAGAGGGTGAGAGAGAGGGAGAGGGTGTGTGTGTGTGTGTGTGTGTGTGTGTGTGTGTGTGTGTGAGGGAGAGAGGGAGGGAGAGAGAACATATGAACACGGTAAGATTTCTTTGAACCTCAAGAGCTGCCAAATGCAGTTCTCAGCTCCCTTTTGTTACAGGAGAAGCCCTTTCAGGTTGAGACACTTTTTGCCACGTTCAGTCTTTGAGTGAGTTTTTGTAGCTCACCAAATGAAGTCAGAGTTCATAATGGCAACACCTACAGACCCGAAGGTGTAGCACGACTGGTGAGCGCAGCAGGAATGAATAATTACCACAGTACCACAGGTATACTTTTTTCCTTAATACGCTGGTTCATTTGGAAAACTCAGCAGTGTTTAAAAATAACTGGCCTACAGACTGTTGAAATGATGGAGTTTATGCCTTTGAGCACTTCCTGGATTGGATATTTCTTTCTCCCTTGTCCCTCCCCCACCACGCAGAGTTTCCCATTGGAGGGGGATTCATTCCTTCCTTCTTGGGCATTTTCAGCTTTTCAGCACCCTGAGCCACCCTGGCCCCACTGCCCCCAGTCTGCATTGCCATCTCATTGGTTGGCTGGGTCAAATGCCAATGACTCATGGTTCTCCTTTCCTCTCCCATGAAGTTGACATCACTTTTTCTGTGCCCAGAATAGATGCTATGGCAACAGTAACTCCAGCCTTTGGTGTCTCTTGCCACCATTGTGCTTGCCCCTTCAGATTTTACCATGTGTCATGGAATTGTGAAGGGCTCAGAAAGCAGATTGGAAATACTTCTTTATTACAAGGTTACATATATGTCATGATATCATTGCAGCTGGATCATAAACCAGCTTAACTTCCATTCTTAAATATAATTTCTCACCACAACTTTTCCCTTGAGGAAGTTTGGGGTGTCTCCATGAGCCCAACAAGAAAACTTGGACTGGGAATCACAAAAGTCCAGGCTTTGCCACTTAAAGTTCTATGTCCTTGAACAAGGGTCATTTGACCTGAGTTTCAGTTTCCTTATCTGTAAAACGAAGGTATTAGATTAGTATTAGGGGTTCTTAACTTAGGATTTCTGAACTTGGTTTTTTAATATTTTGATAACTGTATTTCAGCATAGTATGCATTTAAAAATGTTTGAAGAAAGAGTCCACAGACTTCACCAGACTGCCATTGAGGCCTCTGACACAAAAGGGATTAAGAAATCCTGGAATAGACCTCTCAAGTCTTGAGATCCTATGAAGCTTAGGTGATTTAAAGTCACTTAGACCTAGTGTCAAATCTTACCTCAGACCCATACTAGCTGTAGTGATGCTGGACAAATCCTTTAACTTTTCTGAGTCTCAGTTTCCCCATCTATTAAATGGGGCTAATAAAGAGCACCTCCCTCACAGGGTTTTATAAGGACCAAATGAGATAATGTCTATAACATGCTTTGCTAACCTTCAAGCTCTGTAAATGTGAGCCATCTTTACTTTTGTTAATAGTGGTAGCATTGTGACATTCGATCTGAGTGGTATTGTAACTTACTATATAAAATGCATTATAACTTTTGTATAAAACAAGAAGTTGAAGCTAGACAATCCCTAACATCCCTCTCTGCTCTAAAACTCAAAAGTCTTTATTTTTCCTTATTAGTGGCTGCCAAGTGTCTAGAAAGAATCCCTTGACTTTTTAAAAGTTCTGTGGTCCCTGCATTCTATCATTCTGTGTCATGTGGCTGAAAAGGCTTGGCTATCTGATGGGGTCAGCATGCGGTAACAGAATGATCATTAGACTTGGGGGGGTGGGTCACAGAATCTTAAATTTGAGTCCCATCACCACCATTTATCTATATCACCTTGGGTAAGTCATTTCACATCTCTTATCTCTGTTTTTCAGGAATGAAATATGATAGAATATGATAGAATTTGGTGAATTTCCAAATTGTTCAGTCATTTTTCAGTTATGTCCAGTGGGGTCTTCATAACCCCATTTGGGATTTTCTTGGTAAAGATACTGGAATGATTTGCCATTTCCTTTTCCAGATGAAGAGATAGAGGCAAACAGAGTTAAGTGACTTGTCCAAGGTCATTCAATTAGTAAGAGTCTGAGGTCAGATTTGAACTCAGGAAGAAGAGGCTCTATCCACTGCACCACCTAGCTGCCCAAGGGTTATCAAGGTTATCCAAGGGGTACAGTGTAGTACATACAAAATGCTTTGTAACCTTGAAGGATGATGTAAACATGAGTTGTTGTTGCATTTGTGAGGTCCTCAGGAATAAAGGCTGTCTGTTTCAGTCATCCTATACCATACTCAGCTGTGTGTTGTGTGTGTAGGGAGTGGGAGGTGGTGATGAACTGATGTCTGATGATGCTGATTAGGGATGGAGCCCCAGCTCTGTTGCTGAGCAACTGGAAAAGGGAATCTCCCACGTAGTCCTCTCCCTTATTCTCCCCCAGGGCATGTGGCTTGACTTAAACATGAGTAAACCCACACAGGCTGGGAGTAAATTCCTCTTCCTCTCTCCCATTCTGCTCCTTGCCTATTAGAATGTGTTCTGAGGGGCTGTTTAGAATGTCACCCTAGCGAAACTGAGGAAAAGAGTTCCTGCCTACTCTCTGAATCTAGGATTCATGAATGTTTTCCAGGGAAGGAAAGAGCCCTCCATGGCTGTTAGGGGTGGGTTTAGGAGCACTGTCATTTACAAGTGTTCCCTCCCATTAATACATCATTTGCATGATCATTTATACAGGACTACATGTATTTTTCATCAGAACTCTGGCCCTCATTTAGTCACCAGAAGGAACTGTGTTTCCTTTTAAAAGGGGGAATTTGAAAAGTGACTGAATCTGAAGCCTGAGTGGATTTTCTCTTTTTTTTTTTCAACTTTCCTTACTTTGCTCTCCCTGACTGCCCCCACCACTCTTCTCCTGTCTCTGTCCATTCAGGCTCTCCTCCATTCTCTGAAGGCTGCATTTTCGGGCCCTCCAGGCAGCAAGTGGAGAACAGATGCTGTAGGTGGTGGACTTGCCTCTCTGTCCATTGATGCAGGAGAGCACAAAGCCCATGCTTCTTTGCTTGCTTTGGCCTAGGGGCATAATGTGATTGATTAATAGCTATTTCTGGATGCTATGGCTAAGTGACTGTTGTTGATGTTTCTTTTGACAAATTTTCAAAATTTGAAACTCGAAGCCAACTGAATTCCAGCCAGGGAGTCCATAAGTCTTCTCAACGTCTCTAAAATCACTCTTTCTCAATCCTGTATTTAATCAGTTTCAACCATCTCACTGCAGCCCACCTTAGGCCTTTCCTTTCCTTTCCCCACCAGAACTTATGTGCTGCTTTAAAAAAAAAAGATTTAGTTTAAAATCTTAAAGAATTCGGGGAAAGAAGGACCAGGAATACCTCTCTGCAAAATGCTTAAGCAGAGAGTTAGCCCAGCCTTTCACCTTTCCCTCTCAAACATAATTTTGCCTTCACCAAAGGATCTGAAAATTCTTTCACTCTAAGCTGTAAAAGACCAGTAGTTTAAGTATCATCCCTTCCAGGAGTATTTGTATTTATTGAGTGAGAGAGGTCAGCTTGTAGGTGAGGGTGGTATTTGGGGAAGGACAGAAGGACTTTTCTCTGGGCCCCAGAATGCCACTCTTGATATTCTCTTAAGTACCTGTAAGTCTGGCCATGGAAATGACCCAAGGGTAAATGGATGACTGACTTGGAGCCTGTAGAGAGTTTCTCTGGGGAAACTGGAATTGAGAAGGCTGTCTAGTTGGTCTCTGGGGCTTTGGAAGGAAGTATTAAGAGGAAGTGAAGAGATTAAAGCAGAAGGGATTACTGTTGGACACCAGAAAGAGGAGGCTCATAGTCTGGAATCAGCCAAGGCCAAAGACTGTTTTTGAGAGATCATTAAGACAGATCTGGTATGATACGAGGCCTTTCTTATTCCACAGTGGAATCCTCTGTTCACCTCTTGTTTTTTTATTTCTCTGATTTAGTTTGTTAAGGGAGGAGAGCTCTCAGTTAGAGACTTCATAGTATACCCAGAGTCCTCTGTGAAGGGAGACTGTTTAGTTCTTAACCAGCTCTAGCCATGGACCACATTCCATAGAATCTGACCTTGCTTGTCATAGAGAAGCCAGTGTGCTGGAATGGGAAAAGAACTCTGGGACAGGAAGATCTGGAGGCCTGAATTCAATTCCCAGCATACCCTTGGCTAAGTCGCTTTAGCTTTTGTGAGCCTCAGTTTCCTCCTCTGTAAAATATGCATCATAATACTTTCACACTACTTCATGGGGTCCTTAGAGGAGAGTGCTCAGGAAATTGTCAGTGCAATTTCCTGTTAGCTCTTTGTCACACAGATCTACCAGCATAGGCCTATTTGAGTACTGGGGAGTGGAATTCAAGGGACTTGGGTTCGTCTCCCAGCGCTGCTTCCTTGGGCAGTAGCTAGCTAGGTGATCTCATCAGCAAAATGAATTGGTTGAACTATATGATCTCTAATGCCCCCTCTGAATCTAAGCATTAGGATGCTATGAAATTGAAAACTTCACTGCTCTGACATAGTGGAAAGTGATGCAGATTTGGAGCTAAATCCTCTGACTCCAAATCCCAGCTCAGCCACCAAGTGACCTTGGGCAAGTTGTTTAATCTGTCTGTGCCTCAGTTTCCTTATCTGTAAAATGAGAGGGGTTGAACTCAATGATATCTAAGGTCTCTTTCAGTACTAAACCTATAATCTTATAATACCTGAGTTGTCCAAACATATCTATTGCACCATTTAGAAGATTGTCTTTTATTTTTTTTTTTGTAAATGCCATTGGTACCTTTAAATCTGTCCTTTACGATGGACTGGAGGGAAAAGGAATGGAAATGTTGATTTGATTTTTTTATTTTTAAACCAGTGCTGCTGTCTCTCCCCATCCTCCGCCTCACTGGGGCTCTGGCCTTGGGCATTTCTGTATTCCCATTCAGTGTGTCGAGCTTCCTAGGATGGAGTTGACCTAATTGGAGGAATCGCTTTAGCCAGTGTCCTACTGTCTGAATGCCAATTTTTTGGAGCCTGTCCACTAATTACCCCATTGCTGAGTAGAAAACTCTTGTCTGCCCCAACTTTCAAAATCATTGTGCTTGTCATCACCAAGCTTCTTTTAATTAAGTTGATTAATTTGTGCTGGAAAGAGATTTCCTGATTCAGCTGGTATATTTGTGTATAGACTCCTCAGAAAACACCTGGCAATTTTTCTGAGTGACAATAAGAAAAACCTAGTCTGAAAATGATTGTTTCAATTACCGAGCCCCTTCCCCTGCCACTTTACCTTTAAAAATAATGATGATGATGATGATGATGATGATGATGATGATGAAAATAATAAAAGTGTGAGCTTCAGAAAAGGAGCTTTGTATTTTGCCCACAATTCCATACCTGTTTCACAACACAAATGTGCACATGAACAATACTTGATAATTTCCCTTTATGTACTTAAAAAGAAAAAAACCCAAACCACATCAGTTCCTAATGGATCCTCCAATTGTTCCTTGGCAAACAGGAAATATTTTAATTGCATGTTTTTATTTATTGTGGATTTGCAGATGATCCCCAGAAAAGATTTGATAGAGCATGGCAAACTATGTTTTTAAAAAATGAAAATGAACAATAGCGCAGTGATTTTATTTTCACAATTTTGTTGCTTGTACCAGGCAGTGTGTGGAGAAATGTCACGATGGAAAGTGACCCTCGATTGGTATAGAGAAAAAAGCCCATCGGGACAGAAAACCGACAAACAGAAATAACAAACCGCAGCTGAAGAGACAAGAAAAAAGCAGTTACCTGCTCTGATTTTGTTTTTCACCTTTCAAGGTTTTGTAATTCGTTTATTGGGAGGCCAATTAAAATTCCCTAGAGGGAGGAAGAGGGAATGCCCTAGCTTGCTCATTAACAATCATGTTGTTAACTTTTACCTGGTGGTCTATTTGTTATCCACAGAGTGGGTTGTATTGTAACCCACCACCAGGCACCACCTGGGTCGATGGGTTTGTTGCCTTGTGCTTCCTTCTTCCCCACCCTCCCCCCATCCCCTATTCCTTCCTTCCTTCCTTCCTTCCTTCCTTCCTTCCTTCCTCCCTCCCTTCCTTCCTCCCTCCCTTCCTTCCTCCCTCCCTTCCTCCCTCCCTCCCTTCCTCCTTCCTTCCCTCCCTCCTTCCTTCCTTCCTTCTTTCCTTCCCTCCCTCCCTCCTTCCTTCCTTCCCTCCTTCTTTCCCTCCCTCCTTCCTTTCTTTCTCTTTTCCAAGGTTCTGGAGTCAAATAGGAGTGGCAGGGAAGGGGCATGGTAAGAAACTGCAGATAGCCCCTGACAAAGCCAGCCTGCCTGCTTTTAGCCAGAGAATAGCATCTGGAAAGAGAAGAGGAGAGCAGCTGTGGCTCTGTTATTAGTCATTCCATGAAGAAATGGATTTGATAAATAATAAAACATCAATATTAACAACAGATGCTTGGGGGTCAGTTGACTCTGATAAGAACTCCCAGTTAAGCGTGTATTAGATGAGATATGTGTATGTGTGCATATGAATTTTAAAAGCACCTCTAAGCCAACCCCCCCATCACCCTCAACAAATATGTTGTTTTTTTATTTTAATGGAAATAAAACTGTTCGTGCAATGGCAGAGAGATATTAGCAAAGGGAACCTGGAAGTCTTGCAAGGAGGATCTTTCTATTTAATTTGGGCCCCACCCTCTAGCTTTCTGACAATGCTAACACTCATTTTGTTTTCTTGCCTTTTCATTTTGATAACTGTTTTGATTTGGAAAATGCTATGCCTTGCCTACATTTCCTTTATGATGGTTTGCTGTGCTGTTCTTATCATTCACCTTAAATCCTTGATAAGAGCATTTTAAAAATGAAATTGCTACCTGACACTATTATAAAGTCTAGGCTTAAAGCCAAGGGAGAAACAAGAATGTCTAGGGAGGGGGGAAGTGAATGGGGAGGGGGAGGAGAAGAAAAACAAAGCTGGATTTAGAGAAAGAAGAGATTCAAAGGAACTGTAAGGAGAGAACTTCCTGTCTGCTCCTGCCTCCTGCACTCTGGTCGCATGTGCGTGTGTGTGCGCGCGCGCGTGTGTGTGTGTGTGTGCGTGTGTTTTAAATGGGCAATGTCAGACCCTCATGTTGCCTCACCAGCACTCCATACTATTAATCTCCTCTTTCTCCCACCTGCCCAGCATCTTTCTCTATAAACAAAACATGTCATCTCTAAGGTTTGATGCAATGAAAGGAGTTATGTGTATCTCATGACTCTGGACCAGAACATCATATAAGCAGGAGTTCTTAGCCTGGGGTCCAAGAATTTGTTTTTTTAATATTTTGTTTATTGTGTTTCAGCATAATTCGTTTCCTTTATAATCTGATGTATTGTATTTTTTTGCATTTATAAATAATATTCTGAGAAAGGGTTCATTCATAGGCTTCATCAAACTGCCCAAATGGGGCAAGGAGGAGAAGGGGACACCACACAGAAAAATGGTGAAGAGTCCCCACTACATCATCCAGGTGTGAATGATTTTGGTTAACCCACTGATGTCTTTAGCCCTCCACATCCATTACCTTCTGCCCAAGAGAGGCCACAGCAGAAAATCCGTTAGTTGTCATGGTGGGCAGTTTTAGAGTGAGTTTTGTTATTAAATTTTTTTCCAGAAAAAAGGAACTAATTTTTATTTAAGTAACTGCAAATAGGAAACCAAAGTTGGGAAGTATCATGACAATCTGGGACCATCTCTTCCCCCACTTCAGCTGGACCCTCTTCCCTTCATCCTCCTTTTTTATGGATAGATGTGTTGTATGTCAGGAGATGGATGTTTATCAAGACAAAGTGATGGGGAATACCAGTAAACAGAAGTAACTTGAAGAACAGGTCATTTTTACTTAATATGGTGGATGTCATGGACTCTTGTCTTAATAACTCATATGAGAGTGAGAAGACAGCCATTCTTCCCCTCTTAATGGAGTTACTCAGCTGATCTCTTTGTATTATTATGTTGGCTATAAACTCAGAATGTTATAGTAACAGGTACCCAAAACTCATTGTGGGGGAAGGTAGGTCTAATAAGAGATTATGTGAGTCACCAGCCTCTTCCTCTGATTTAGGCATCCTCATCATCATCATCAGTAGAATGTAAATTTCTTGAGGTCAGCTCGATGGAGTAGTGGACTGTGTTGGACTGGAAATCAGTAAGACCTAGATCTGAATCCTGTCTTGGACACTAGCTGTGTAACCCTGAATAAGTGACTGATCCTTTCTGAGTCTTCCTTTCCTCTTCTGTAAAACAGGGATAACAGTAACTGCAGTCCCTACACCAGGATTGTCCTGAAGATCAAATCACGTAAAGTGTTTTGTGAACCTTAAAATACCAAATTTTTATTGCTGCTATTTGCATCCCAGCATAGGGTGCAGAACATTGTAGGGGCTTAATAAATCCTTTTTGAATTGATTTAAATTGAATGAATACATTTGAGTCCTTTGAGAGATGGATGGTGAAGATCTAAGATTTTTTTTATCCAGCGTTATTGAGAGAAGGAAGAAACCTTCTTGTGCCATCATCCATCCGATGGCTACAGTGAGTCTGGAGAGAGCTGGCAGAAGTCACAGTCAATAGAAGTCTGGATCATAGTTGCCAGAGTTTTCAATAGGGATTGTGTTCAGTGTGTGTCCCCTCCTCCTGAAAATCTAACCCGCCATCAAAATGACTGCTTTTGGAACTGTCTTGTCTCTTTTGAGCAGGGACTGGAGACAACTAGACAAGGTTCGGTGGTAACGAATAAAGAAACATTACTTTCTGAACACAATCTTCTGTTACCAGTCACTTTTCAACAGACATTCAATCAAAATGCTAATCGCCGCGGCAACAAGGGACCGCAGTTATTGTAATACTAATTGATTGGTTGGAGGGTGGGTTTTGATAAGTGCAGCTGAAGATTTCTGAAATATGATTCTCTTTAATTACAGTGACACTAATAAAAATGAACAAATGATTTAATGATGATGTCCTGGGTAATGGCTTAAAGATTTTTGTTAGCGCTTAAAATGCGATATGGCGAAAATTAACTTAAAAATAAAGCCCTGATGGGTGGCCCAGGTTTTATCAAACCTGTAGGCTCTCTTATCTCATGTAGACAAATCAACACATCCAACATTCTCCAGTAAGAAATTTTAGAGTTTGCTCATAGAGGAAGTCAGTACAAAGACCTGTCCTTCATGTCTCGGAATAGTGCTTGACAAATAGGTTTATAAAACAAGATTTTTGTTTGCAAGAGTGGGGATTGGGTTGTAGTAAGCCATTCACACTCTCTTCCCTGGTCTCTCTGGTGGCTAAACAAAACAAAAAAGCATCTATCTGACTTGGGCATCTGAACACAAGGGAGAATGAAAACAACTGAACCATTTGCAGATGAACTTTGTGAATTGGACCTCTCCAATGCCATATTCTAATAAAAACAGATTTTACTCAAAAGTGTTTTTTTAGAAACCCCACTATGGGGGCTTGTTTAGAGAGTTAATATATGGATTACAATGTCAGTGAGCTGGGTGATGATCTGTAGGGATGGCAGTCTAGAGCTAGAAAAGACCATAGAAGTTACTCCCTTACTTTTACAGATGAGAAAACTGAATTCTGTAGAGATAAAGGGACTCATCCAAGGTCACACAGGCAGTAAATGATTGAGCCAGGATTTGAACTCTAGTTCTGTCTCTCTTAAATTCAACACTTTTCACTCTACCACCTGTGTCCCCATGTCAGTTGATCTAATCCATAAAATTTGTCACCTTTTTGTGTCATGGACTTGGTTGGGCAGTCTAGTGAAGCCTGTGGATCCCTTCTCTGAATCACCATCAAATGCATAAAATAAAATACAGAGGATTACAAAGGAAACCAATTCTATTGAAATGTAATTATCAAAATATTTTTTAATGTAAGGTCATAGACCCTAGGTTATAAATCTGTGATTCTAGTGTAAGACCTGCATTTTGCAGCTATCTGGGTCTCTTTGAATATGGACTTAACAGTTCTCACTGTTTTTATCGAGTGAGTAAGGAAAGGTGTTCTTCCTCCTCTGTTTTCCATCAGTCTCTCTGCAGGCTTGTTTGGAGGGCTTTCTGAAATGGAACCTTAGAAAATGACCCAAGCACAGGCAGACAGAGGCTGAGCAAGGCTAGCATTGAGCCTTGCATCAGGCTGGGGCCCAGGTCCACCTCTACCTTCTCCATTGCCTTGATGATGAACTCCCAGGACACTTACTTAACGTGTTCTAATCTGCAGACTCCCAGGACACTTACTTAACGTGTTCTAATCTGCAGATTCTACATGTCAGGAGAGGGGAAGATGGGAAGAATCCTTAGCCCCTTTGTTTCTTTCTTCTCAACCTCATTTTTTTTCTTTTGAATTTGCTAGTATCCATTTGTAAATATTAACCAAGCCCCTTTGTTTCCCTTCCCTGAAAAATAAGGGAGGTGGGGTAGACAGATTTTTGTGAAGAGGAGGCTGGGTTGGGTGCATTTCTGACAAATTAATTGGTAAAGGAGAACAGAAATCAGATTTTTGTTATTGGGGTGGGGGGAGCTTAATTGGGGTGGAGAGGCAGCACTAGCCTTCCTTTCAATTTGTCAAGCTTTCTTTCAAAAGATCTGCCAAAGAAGAAAGGGTAATTAATAGGCTCGAAGTCATTTCCGATG
Source organism: Potorous gilbertii (assembly GCA_028658325.1). Classification (NCBI taxonomy): domain Eukaryota; kingdom Metazoa; phylum Chordata; class Mammalia; order Diprotodontia; family Potoroidae; genus Potorous; species Potorous gilbertii. The sequence goes on along the minus strand of JAQQSK010003040.1, from coordinate 112,099 downwards.
TGTCAGTATTTTTGCCTTGCTTCCAAGTGATAATGTTCACAGGCTTCAGGCCTCGAGGGAGCCTTCCATCTTATTAACTTGTCTAGGAGAAACAGTGAGTGGGGACAGCTTGGGCCAGTGGGTGACAGGAAATAAAGATTTGTGGTGTACTGAGCTGTAAACACTGGGGCCTAGTGAGTAAAAGGAAGACAGAGAGAGAGATTGGCCTCCTTCTCCCCCACCTCACCGAGTGGTATCTGAGGTCCCTTGGCTAAGTATTTGATAACTTCACATTTTGAAGTTATCAAAAGTTCAAACCAAGAGTAACTGCAGGTTTGTTTGTTTTTCAAATTTTTTTTTTTTTGTGGAGGCATTCTCATGAAAGGGATATATATGCTTAGAGTCAAGAAGGCCTGGGTTCGAATTCTGCTTGTGCGCCTAATAGAAGGGAAAGAAGGGAAGGAGATGTGCAATTTATATAGCACCTTACCAAGTGGGTAAGGAAAGGTTCTTCCTATATGCCAGGCACTGTGCTGAGTGCTTTACAAATATTATCTCCATTTGATCCTCATAAAACACTGGGAGGTAGGGGTGACTATTATTTCCATTTTATAGTTGAAGAACTGAGGTGAACATTGGCTAAGTGACTTGCCCAGGGGTACAAAGTAAGTGTCTGAGGTCTAATTTTACTCAAGTCTTCCTCATGCCAGGTCCAGCACGCTACCCTGATAGAATAAAATGTTAGGTCCTTGGAGTCAAGGACTTCTGGAGTTTTGTTTTTATTTTGTAATGGTTCTGTGGCTGTTATATTTTTACTCTTTACTACCTAGTACATGGTAGGTGCTTAATAAATGCTTATTCAGTTGAATTCAATCCCTAGCTGTGCGTGACCACAGGTAAATCATTTCACTATTCCTGGAATTCATTTTCCCCCTATTGTAAAATTGTAAAATTCCCCCTCTAGTACCTAATTCACAGGATTATTAATGAGATTTCAAGAGAAGTAGTAATGTGGGTAAAGCTCTTCCAAAACTCAAATGCGCTACAGAAGTATCTGCCCTTATTATTAATTATTGTTTCAAATCTTCTCATCTTATTAACAGTTCTGGGACCAGTAATTGTCTTATTGTTAGTACCATTTTGTGTTTGGACTGCAGACGATTATGTTGTTTTTATCATTAATATTACTATGAAGAGGAAAATGTGGGAGTCTGACTCTCATAGGGATGTGAATCTAGAGCTCACTCAAAGTCCAACTTTTTACAGGTAAGGAAACTGAAGCCCAAGGAAGTTAGGTGAATTTCATGTAACTAGCCTTGATGTATCACTTCAAGGTTGGCAAAGTGCTTTACCAATGTCTCATTCTGTCCTCACAGTAGCTTTGGTAGGTAGGTGCTGTTGTTTTCCCTATTTGACAGATGAGAAACTGAGACAATAGAGTTTAAGTGACTTGCCTAGGGTCCCAGAGCTAGAGAATGCATGAGTTGGAGTTTAAACATGTATCTTTCAGACCCCAGGTCCAGCACTCTGTATCTATCCCCTGGGCCACTCAGCTATTTCTAAAGGTCACCCTTGGCATGTTGGAGACCTGTCTCATCTTCACTTTCTTCCAAATTATGACACACACACACACACACACACACACACACACACACCCCATCCCCGTTCCCGTCCCCGTCCCCGTCCCCATCCCATCCCCTTTAGTCTCCTGAATCTACTCTGGCTTTTTATCATTGATATACCTCAGTACCCTTGGTTCAGGCTTCCTGTTGTACGCAGTCTGCACTAGCTGACACTGTTCCGAAGGCCTAAATGTCATCTTCATTAAAGAGTGTGTATTAAGTGCCTAATTGTGCATGTCATTGTGTATGGCTATGTGCCCGTGTTAGATCAACATGCATGGGCCTTACTCTAGAGCAATCTGTGATCTAGGAATATACACGTGTATGTGTGTGAACATGCCTCCCTTTGCCTAGAACATGCATTCCTGAAAATTACCTTTTGTTGAAAAAGCAACCTGGTATCAGGAATTGAGTGTTGGATTTGGAGTGAGGGAATACTGGGTTCAGTTTTCATCTTATACACTTGCTAGCTGTGTGACCCTGGGCAAGGCCTTTAACCCTCTGAACTAGCCTCATTTTCCTCATCTGTCAAATGTGGATAATACTACCTGTAGATCTTACCCATAGGGTTATGGTGGGGTTCAGACAAAGTGGGGGCTATAAAGCACTTTTACTTGTTTTCATTTTTCCTATTGATTTACTTTGTGAAGATCTAATGCTCTTTACCAATGATTCATGTTGTCATTTTGGAGATGCTGGTCTCTTCCTCTTGGTTTTATTTGTCATGGGTGATTCCTATGTTAGTTTCAGGTTTTTTGTCTTTTTTTTTTTTTTTTTTTTTGCTCACCTCTTCTCTCAAGCAGTAAATGATCTATAAACCACCTTTTCTATTCACTCTCGGAAGTCCCATTGAAATAGCCTTTGGGGTGATATGAATAACCCCACCCCCATGCTTGTCTTTTAAGTCTGAATCTTCCTTGATCAGATTCTCCTCCAACAGGGCCCACCTGAAACCCATCTCAGCGCCCCCCCCTCCACCCCATTCCTCTCCAGGGTAGAGTGGAGCTCATTAAACACCAAGTGGATTTTCACATCTCTCCTTCCCCTAGGTGGCCTTAGATACCCAAAAGCCCCTTTCCCACCTTTCCACCACTGCAACTATTCCCCTGTCGCCCTGTTAGAGCTGAACTTGTTGAGTCTAGCACAGCTGTCCCCAAGAGATGGCATCTGGAGCCAACCACGAATGAGGATGCCTGGGGAGGCTCAGCCCACCCGCCAGTCCTTCATGTCTTTGCTCAGACACGGTGAAAGCAGCCACAGCTGTGTGAACTCAGTTGGCAGAAACATTTTAGCTTTCCACTCAGTGTCCCTTGTTGGTTTGCACTGTGTCGGGGAGGACGGAGCATCGAGTAGGGATAGACTCAGCAATGGAGTAACTCCAGGCTCTCATAGTGGGTCTGTGCCAAGTAAATATCACTAATACCACAAAGACTAGGGGTGGGCATGGGAGGGGGCAGGTTGTTTAAACCTAGGAGGGAAGAATCATCTTAATTATTTGTGGTCATTCCTGTGGGGAGAGAAAATGAATCCTCCACTGGCTCCAGCCCCTCCCCTCCTCCTTCTCTCGCCTTTGTCTGGGCACACATTATTTCAGAACCAATTAGAAGAAACCTCAGTAGGATTGAAAAAGTTGATGCCTCAGACAGATTCAGCTCTGTAAATGTTGTCAACCCTGGGAAAAAAGTACAGATACACAAATGAATAATGTTGAAAGCCGAGAGTTGGGAGTGAGTGACTGTGTGGCAGTGTTGAGGAAAACAGAGAGGGAATGTCTTACTATATAGAGTTCCTGACCAGTTCTGGGACCTAGGTCAGGAGGGAGGCCCGAGGGGAGTGTGCCTTTTTTTTTCTTCTTATTTGACCCATAAGTGCCCAAAAGGTAGAAACTGAGTTAGTTTAGAAAATCTGAAGTAAATGATGGCGGCCTCAGTCAAAAGCAAGCTGTTCCCCACACAGTTTTTTTTTTTAATATTATTTAAAATAGCAAGACTTGGGATTTTGGGGTCAGGGAAGGAATGCGCTACCTTTTTTTTTTCTTTTTTGCCTAGAGGGTGATGTTAAAAAATAAAAATATTTCCCTAAAAATTAGGCAAAATCTCAGATTCCTTCCTACCTCCCCCTTGTAACTTGTTCTTCCTGGCTGAGTAAAAAGTTTAGGAAGTTACAAAACAGAATATTGTGCAATTATAATGACGAGGCTTGACTCTAGAGAATAGATGAAAAAAATAGACCTTCCTTCATTGCAGAGGTGGTAAACTATGGGTAGGAAACATTGCGTGTACTGTCGTATTCAGTCAATGTGTTGTGGTGCAGCCCCTCTTTCATTTATACTGTGTATATCTTGTTTATATTACCTTCCATTTATGCTGTATTTATCTAGTATGTGGGGGCAACTAGGTGGTATGGTGGAGAAAGTGCTGGGCCTGGAGTAAGGAAGGTTCATTTTTGAGAGTTCATATCCCCCCTCAGACACTTCCTAGCTGTGTGACCCTGGGCAAGTCACTAAACCCTGTTGGTCTCAGATTCTCCATCTATAAAATGAGTTGGAGAGGGAAATGACAAATCACTCCAGTATCTTTGCCAAGAGAACCTCAAATAGAGTCATACACAATGGAAAAGAATGCACAACAATAACAAAATACCTTGTATGTGCAAAGTCATTTTCATGTTGTCTCCTCTATTAGAATATAAATTTCCTAAGGGCTGGAACCAGATTTTTGTCCTCTGTATTGTCAGTGCTCAGCACAGTGCCTGGCATGCAGTAGATGCTTAATAAATGTTTGTTAAAGACCAAATGTGAGTTGGTTTTGCTGAATTTTTTTTCCCCTTTTTTATTCTTTGTAAAAAGAGATAACCCTCTGAGTAGGGGAAGAAAGGGGAATGAAAGCAGAAAGTAGGGTGATAGTAAACATTTATTAAACACCTACTGTGTGCCAAGCATGGTACTAAGTACTCAAGATACAAAAGGACTGCCCCTATTGTAAAAGAGTTTGCAATCTAATGAGCCAACAAACAAACCAAAATGTACAGAGAAACTATATGCAGGATAAATTGGAAATCAATGAAGAAAAGCACTAGAATTGAGAGGTTGGGAAAGGCCTCCTGTAAAAGATGGGATTTTTGCTAGAACTTAAAGGAAGCTAGGAGGCAGAGATAAGAGTGAGCATTCCAGGCATAGGGGACAGAATTTTGCTAACAAAGATAACAATGAAATTAGTTTGTTTTTAAGGTTGGGAAATTCCATTTTCTTTACAGTGTCAAAGATGAGTGTGACTTTCATGTGAGTAAGTTTGGAGTAAGAGAAGAGGTCTAGACTAAGGATAGTAGCAGAAAAAAGAAATTGTCCCATCATTTCTGCAACTGGGGATACAGGAAAATAAAGCCCTCCAGGGGCTCATTTATTATTTTTCCTTCTTTAAGCCTAAAACAAGAGTGGAAAGTTACACATACAGATGTGTCCTTGTATTTGTCCCATGTTCCAATGTACTGTGTCTTCTGTACTTGTTCCATGTCCCAATAGGGGATTGATCCATCTCTGCCCTTCACAGCGTATGTTGTGAATGGATACACTGGTCTTCCTCCCACCAACATATCTATGCAGTGGATCATGGGATCATGGATCCAGAGTTGGAAGGGACCTCAGAGCTCACTCATCCAATTCCTTCATTTTGTAGACAACTTATCCAAGGTTGCATAAAGAGTAAGCTCTAGAAGTTAGATTCAAACCCATATCCTCCGACTCTAGAGTCACGGTACTGCAGGAGTTTCTACACCAAGTGGGAGTGTTAGGAAGAAGGAAGGTAGAACAGGATGGAGCATGGCAGGGTATGCTGCTGAGAGACTTAATTTTTAAGCTTTTTTAGTATCCCAATAAAAATGAGAAAGAGTAGCTGTCACAAGAATGGCCTAATTGACCCCTGTGATTTGTATAAAGGAACATTTTTATTCATCCATTCGTTCAAAATGTGTCCAGATCCAAATAATAGTTGACCCTTGATAAATAGCATGATGCCACAGTTGAGAGATAGATGGGAGTCACGAGAGACAGGCAGAAGCAAGCTCATTTCCATCCCTGGTGCAGACTTGGGTGAGGAGGGGAAGTAGGAAGGAGGCAGGGAGCCATATTATTACTCCGACTACAATAGAACCTCTATATGTGAGGTTGAAATTGGTTATCTAAGAGTTTAGTTTTTCCCATCCTCAACTATGGCCTGAATTTTTCCTGCTAATTGTCTACTGATTAGTTGAGAGACAGGCTCTACTAATGTTGGGTTTGAGGATCAAATCATCTACAGTCTCCAATTTGTGTGTGCCTCTCAAGTGGGTAGGTAGGGGAGGTGGGGTGAGGAGGAGTACTGTGATGGCCAGCTGCTGCACCCTCCTTTATGTAGCCATGCTGGGCAGGGGTTTGGGGACAAGGAAGTGGGGGATCATGGAAGAGGCTTAGTTGAAAAAATACTGGATTTAGAGTTCATATCCTGGCTTTCATCCCAACAGCTTGTGTGACCTTCGACAAATCATTTCCCTCTCACCCCTAATCCCCAAGAGTCCAAGTTGAAGGGTGCTGGAGTTTCCTTACTACTTGTCAATCTATGATTATGTAGATGTAGAGGGAGGGGTCTGGGAACAGTGGGGCCTCTTACCGCCTATGTGACCTTGAACAATTGATTTCCCCACTTTGGACCTCGGTTTCCTCACCAGTGAGAAGAGGAAGGTTGGGGATCCCTAAGCTCTAAATCTTTGATGCTCTGGGTAGAGAGTTGGCAGCCCAGGTGCATTGGTGCCATTTATTATCTGTGTGACCTTGAATAAATTACTTTACTTCAGTTTCTTTGTCTTAGAGATCTCAGTTTTCTTATCTGTAAAATGACAGGCTTAGATGAGATGACTTCTTAAGTACGAAGGTACCTTCCTGCTCTAATTCCAGAACTCCAGGTAGACATAAACATCGTTGATGCAAATGGAAAAGAAAGTAGCAAGCCGATTGGGAAATTTATGTTGGGCAAATGTCAGGAATCAAGTGTATGCAGCAAATGGAGAGCTTTTTAAATTTATGTACATAAACACACACCCGTACACACACCCTGCAGGCTCAGCCCTGCCTGCTCAAATACTTAGCTGTCAAATGCAGGTGTTGAGGTTAATGGGAAGTCATTTCCCAGTTGGCCATTTGCTTCAGACGCTCCTGACTGAGTTTGAAAGGTAGGAGGGAGGAGATTTAAAGTGATGGTGTTAGTCAAGGACAAGAAACCCAACACCAGTTTGAGGGAAGAAAGAGGGTGATGACCATCCCCTTAACCTATGGGCTGCTCATTGTTCATTTGTTTCTAACTTTCCATGACCCTATTCGGGGTTTACTTGACAAAGATATTGGAATGGTTTGCCATTTCCTTTTCCAGAGTATTTTATAGATGAGGAAACTGAGGCAAACAGGGTTAAGTGACCCAAGGTCACACAGCTAGTGAGTGTTTGAGGCCCAGGTTGAACTCAGGTCTTCCTGACTCCAGACCTGGAACTCTAACCACTGTGCCACTTATCTGCCTCATCTATGGACTGTCCCCTCATTCTCAAACAGAAGACTGCCTGGGAATCCACTATTCCTTTCTTCCTCAAGTGATTGATCCAGGAAATGCACCTGGACAGGATAGATGACTCTTTTTGCTAGGCGTCTGAGACTCCAAACCAAAGGCTGTTCTGTTCCAATGAAGAGTCTCACTTGTCGTTAGATCGGGGCAGAGAAACAGCACTAGACTAGTCGTCAGAAATCTGGACACTGCCACTTTCTGGCTGTGTGATCTTGGTCAATCACTTCAGTTTCCTCTTCTCTAAGGTGGGGATAACAATTCCTGCCCTGCTTCCCTAATAGGAGGGTTAATCAGTTGACCAACAAGCATTTATTAATTGCCTATTGTGTGCCAGAATACGTTATCTTAAGCAAATCCTAGCCTCTCGGAATCCTAGACAATGCTCTAAGGTTATACATTGCCTTCAGGTATCAATCTGCACTAGGAGAGAGTTTCAGATTCAATATAATGAATGTCACAAGCCAGATCCTCCCCAAACCATAGGTTTTGGAGATCTGAAGACAGAAATGAAACCATGCCTGCCCTCAAGAAGCTTACATGTTAATGGGGAAAACAACAGCTATGCATGTGACTGTATACGGAATAAATACAAGCTAATTTCAGGCCTGGCCATGGGAAATTTTTTCCCCTCTCTTCTCAGCCTCTAACTCTTTTTATATATTCAACAAAATTTTATAGTGGAAAGATCCTTGGATTTCAAGTCAGAGGACCTGCATTCAAATCCTAACTCTGCTCTGTACTACATATGTGGGATCTTGAGCCACCCTCTACCTATGGCTCAGTTTCCTTATTTGTAAAATGAGAAAGTTCAAGGTATATCTCTAGGTATTTTTCCAACTGCTCTTGGAGGGAGAGAGGAAGAGAGAGAGGCACAGACAGACAACACAAACAAGAACACACCTCGGACCTCCCCTCAAGGAGCTTATGGTATAGTTGAGAGAAAAGAACACAACCTACACAAATACACATGTTCTCAATTGCAAAGGAGATACAGCTTTGACGAATGATCAGTCAAGTGGGATTAATCAGTGAATATTTTCTGAAGGAGATGAGTTCTGAATAGTGTTTTGAAGATTACACATATGGAATTTTGATGTAAGTAAGTGGGGGATTTGATTTCACATAATAGTACCTGATTTTAGATGAGAGGAAAAATGGTGTGAGATGAAACCCAGGTTCAAATCCAGACTCAGATATTTACTAATTGATGAACCCCCAGGTTTTAGTTTCTTCATCTTTAAAATGGAGATGAGATAATAACCTAGCAGAATTGTTTTGAGGATTAAATAAGACAGTTTGTTGTAAAAAAAAATACATTAATAAAACTTTTTAAAATGAGATATTTGTAAAGCACATTGCAAATCTTAAAATATGCTATGTTAGCGACCACTAGTATTACTTTACTGTATACTTTCTTAGTGTATCTTATTTGATTGTATCTTATTCAGCAAGTTTTAACCAAGTACTTAACAATATCCCAGATGCACCAAGCTGGGTTCTATATGGTACACAAAGTTATTCAAAAGACCTGCCCTCAAGAAGTTTTTAATTGAGTAAGATGTACACAATACAAAACTGAGATGTACTGCAATACAAAATTGTCTTAGGTTGGTTGGGGGTGTTGTTAGAATATTATGGATGTTCTTAAGGATCAGCCTGTTTGGAATGGCTGATTTTCCTCCCCTCCACCCCAACAATGAGTGTGGAGTCTCTTCCCCATATTCATTTCTTAAGATTATGGAGAAATGTGTAACTTGAAATCTTTTCAAGTTTGTCCATGTGGTGATCTCACCAAGTGGTTGTGATCTTCTCTGGTCTTTTACTTAGTAATTTATACAACCATAGACTGTTGAACTGTAAATCAAGAAATGGAACTGACCTTAGAAGCCATTTTTTTCCATGAGGATACAGTGACCCAAAGTGGTTTAGGAATTTGCTCAAAGATCCCTTGTAAAAAGTGGCAGAATCAGGATTTGAACCCAGATTCTCTGAACCAAAATCCAGTGCTCATTCCATCATACCATTCTGCCTCTCTTTTATTTGTATATATGATTTCTCTTTACTTCTAAGTCTTCTGAGGACATGAACCTTGTCTTGGCATCTACAGTAGGACTGGCAGCTAAGTGGCTCAGTAGATAGATCTCCAAATCTAAAGTCAGGAAGACCTGAGTTCAAATCCAACCTCAGACACTTACTAGTTGTGTGACCCTGGGCACGTTGCTTAACCCTGTTTGCCTCAGTTTCCTAATTTATGAAGTGAGCTGGGGAAGGAAATGGCAACCCACTGTAGGATTTTTGCCAAGAAAACCCCATGTGGGGGTCACAGAGAGTCAGACCGAACTGAAATAACTGAACAATACCTATAATAGTAGGGGTAGGCATAATCCCTTGTACAACGAATAAATGAATGAATTTGTTAATTAAATTAATAAATTGAGTTCCCTTATGCCCTACTCCTCCCATCTAAGCCTAGCCAGACTCAGTTGAGTCTAGGTGACCCTAAAGTTGTCCCTATATTTGATTTTTCCCTGATTTTTAGAGCTGAGCTAGTAACCTTTGTCTAGACCAAAGACAGCTACCTTCTTTTTAAAGCCAGTGTGTGTTTGAATTTGGGGGAGAAGGAGAGAAAATAGTCAGACTTTAATGAAAATTTTGTTCTCAATTTTTTTTTTTTAGAATTTTGTAGGACACCCCCCCCCCCCCGCAGTTGTTTACCTCTTGCAGTCTTTGAAATTTAATCACAGCCTCTCTCCCTTTCTTGAAGAAGTATGCTATTACCATTGTGGGATAGTGCACATTGTCAGACATATATAGTGGATGGGTTAGCTGGTTATGGTCCACTTTTTTTTTCCTTGTTGGATGAACTGGGGAGGAGAAAGATCTATTTACGAAGGAATTTGATGTACAAATAAAGGATATCAGCAAAAATAAAGAAAAGAAAAAACTTAGACCCCCATAAGGGTTTTTGATTTCTCAGACTGACTGGGGTAAACAGATAAAAGAGTCTGGGGGAAGCCGGGACTAGGGAATAAAAGGGGTTGAGAGGCTGTTTAAATGTGCAGATTAATCCTCACTTCTCTTTTTAGATCTGAATTGTCCTTTGAAAAAATCATCCCAGTGCAGTGGAGCCAAGGCAACAAGAGGCTTTTCCCCCCCTTTCCCCCCAGAGGTCTTTTGGAATGAGATTGGAAGTGGGCCTTGGCCAAGCATCTCTACTCCTGTTTGTGTGTTTCCATCAGGGACTGGCAGGGGAGGGGTCCCAGTGCCTGCTTCCTGTGCCTTCTGCTCCTGGGCAAAAGATAACATTTTTTAAAAGTTTTGGTATTTATCAAGAGAGCAGTGTAGTGGTGAGAGCAAGCTGCTAAAGAAACAGCCGGGGGCTTATGGATAGAGCTAAAACTTTCCTTTTTAAACTGAAGCTGTCTAGAATTTCTTTCTCCTGAAATCATTTAAACAAACAAACAAAATGGAAAGAATGTCAGGAAATGAGTTTCAGATTCTGGTTCTATAGCACACCAGACTTCATGACTGGTGGGCCCTTAAAAATGGCACAGACATCAGTCCTCTTCCTCTCCCCCCACCTTCCCCCATGTGTTTCCTAACCAGAGAGGTTTGCAAAGCTTAAGGGGATTAATGCTCTTTAAACCTCTGTACAGCTTCCTGCTTCTCCTGGGATATGGGCACTAATAAAGATGTATCAGCCTGGAAAGCCGGGTAAACACTGCTTTGTAGTCATAGCAACAGGGGGGGACAAGAGCATCGCAAAGTATTACTAACAAGGGTTCTTGTGATCAAGAGTTTAAGAAGAAAAAAAAAAGGTTTTTAAAAAATGCCAAGAGACTGGGCAAGGTAATTAGCTTCCGTGCTTTCTGAGTCAATTTAGAGTTGTGTAGCAGAGTTCTGGAGTGGCTTGTTTTTTGCTAAGTCCCCTGACGTGAACTTAAGGCTCAGTAAGACCTGCATCCTCTGCCATATGTTGGGGGATTTGCCAACAAAGAGGCTGAAGGTTAGGGGGATTTCTTTCTCTTTCCTCCCCATACTCTGCAATTACAGTGTAGTCTCACTTATTTGTCAGCTGCCAGTTTTATTTTTTTCACCCTCCTGTGTGTTGGAGGGGGTGCAGAGGGTATCTCTGGCTGACCAGGTATGCGTCTGAGATTTTTGTAAGCTCACACATCTAGAACTGGGTGTCTCATAAGTCTCAAAAGCTTACCATGTCCAAAACCAAACTGATTTTCTTTCCCCCTCTTCCTGACTTGCCTTTGGTGTTGAGAGGATACCACCATCCTCCCAGTTCCCTAGGCTTGCAACTGGGCCTTAATCTTTCACTCTCTCTCACCTCACCATGTCCAATCTGCTGCCAAGTCCTGTTAATTCAACTTTCATAATATCTCTGATATGTGCCCCCTTCTCTTCTCTGACATTACTACCACCCTGATGCAGGCCCTCATCACCTCATGCCTGGACTATTACCATGGTCTTCTGGTGAGTCTCTCTGACTCCCAAGTCTCTCTCCATTCTACTGAGCTGCCAAAGTTATCTTCCCTTGCATACATGTGCAAGCTCCTACTTGTGTGTATGCAGACAGACACGCACACACACACGCACACACCCCAATAAATTCCACACCTTCAGCAATAAATAGAAAATCTTCTGTGCCCTTCCTCACCTGACCTCTTCCTCCCTTTCCAGTCTTACACCTTACCCCCTCTCCCACATGCTCTGCTGTCAGTGACACTGAACTCCTTGCTGTGTCTAACAAATGATACTCCATTTCTCAACTCTAGACCTTTTCATTGGCTGTCCTTCCTGCCTGGAGTGTTCTCCCTCCTTTCCTACTTTCCCTGGCTTCCATTAAATCTCAGCTAAAATCCTACCTCCTACAAGAAACTTTTCTTGGCCCTCCCAAATGTGTGTGCCTTTCCTCTGTTGATCATTTAAAATTGATCCCATTTCAATTTTGTTTGTACATAGTTGTTTGCGTGTTACCCATTAAAGTATATTTTTAACTTTATTTGTATCCACATTGCCTGGCACGTTGGAGGTGCTTTATTTAATAAATGCTTGTTGACTTGACACAAGACATAACATATGCTGCTTGTGGGCAAGAGGACTGCTTTTTTATATTCCCAGTGACTTTCACATAGTAGGTACTCATTAAATATTTGTTATCGATAGATAGTATTGGCTTCATTGGGTTCCTTAGTACAGCATAGAAGGAAGGCACCTGGAGCTATGCTGGTACCCTCATCCCAAATTTTAAAAAAATCCTGAGGGTACAGGTTCAAAGCTTCCCACTTCATTTTTCCTACAGCCAGCAACTCTTTAAAACCAGCTCTTGATTTTGTGTATTTTTGTTGCAGCTGTCATTGTTCATTCATTCCAGTTGTGTTCGGTTCTTAATGACCCTATTTGGGATTTTCTTGGCAAAGATGCTGAAGTGATCTGCCATTCCCTTTGCTAGCTCATTTTACAGATGGGGAAACTGAGGCAAACAGGGTTAAGTGACTTGCCTAGGGTCACACAGCTAGTAAGTATCTGAGGCCAGCTTTGAACTCGGGAAATTGAGTTCCTGACCCTAGACCCAGCACTCTAACTGCTGTTAGGTAATCTATTTGATCTAAATATTGATAATCTATTTAGGCCTCATTTATTTATTTTCTCACCTGCTCTCTTTGGTGGCATTTTCAATTTACAACTATTTCTCTCTGTCCACAACCCCCGCCCTCCTCGGCTTCCCCATTTGCCCTTCCTCCTAAGTCTTTAAGAAAATCATTAGTTATGTTGTTATATTCTGTATTGTAGGAATAGAGAGATATATTTATCTCAGTTAAATAAAGACATCAGTTAGAAATACCTGTCTGCCTTGTGATGGACATGAGAGGATCATCTGTGTAGAGCTGGGAAAGATCTTAGAAACCATCTAGTGCAACTCTCTTAATTTGCAGATGAGGAAGTTGGGACTTAGAGAGGTTTAAATAACTTGACCAAAGTCACCCAGGTTGTAAAGTGGCAATCACAGGATTTGAATCTGGGTCCCCTGACTGGACTCAAATTGAACTAGAGCAGTTCCATCACTTTTTCTACTGGACGATACTGCTGTGAAGGAAAACACACCAGGTCCACTAAACGCATATCTGATGATCACAGGAGAACAAGCCTCCATTAGAACCAAAACTTCATAGTGACTCATAGTTAGCATCAGTTGCAATGAGGCCAAGACCTTACATTCAGTTCCCACTTGGGCCAGTTGGCAATACAGTATATCCCTCTGCTGACCAGCCATCGTGTCTATGAAAATTTATTTCCATCCTGCACCCCCAGGGCAGCAGGGAAGAGAGTGTAACCCATCAGAAAACAACCCAACTCAAAATCTAAGACTCGCCCAAGGTCACCCAGATATGAAATATTGGAGCCAAAATTCAAAATTATGTCTTCTGATTTAAAATATAATATTCTCTCTATATCATATAGGTAGCTTTGTAATAATAATTTTTTAATCTTGAATTTATAAAGCACTGTGCTTTTCAAGATATTTTCACATACATTTGCCATCCTCAATCAGGAGCCCTGGGCTTACAAGTAAGTATCTATCACCATCTGTAAAACTAGTTAGGAGATAGCAAGTCCAAAGTGCTTTTAACTCCAAAGACAAGCACTTTCTAGCTCCCAACAGAATGTCTTGGAAATAGTAGGCGTGAAATAAATGCCACCTGAATTGAATTGATGGTGGTGGCAGATTCCTAAATGGCTATACCAAGTGCCCTTTGTTTCTTGGTTTAAAATACCTGGGGAATGAATGGGTAAAAAGATATTCTCTTCTCTCCATTTCCAGAGTTAACAAGCTGTTGAGGGACCTGCAAAGGGAGGTATCAGTAGTCCCATAGTCCCAAGTGGGAACTAGGAATCCATTTTCCCGTAACAGCAATGTCATAAGTGGTAGTTAAGGTCCCAGGCTGATTTAACCCATGTTGTGTCTTAAGTATTGAGACCACACAGTAGAGAAAGAAAGGAAGAACATTCCTTAGATTTGGAACACAGAACTTAGGCTCAAGTCCCAGCTCAGCCACCTACTTCTTTGTCTTACTTAAATATAAATAATATTTTACAGTTTGCAAAACAATTTAGTCAAAACAATGCTATGTGGTGGGTTAGGCAAGTATGATTATTCTTAATTTTACAGATGAAGAAACCAAGGACCTTGAATGGGCAAGCATAAGAAACCGAATTCAAACCCTACTGTCCCATCTCCAGGAGCAGTATACCATTCTCTCTCCTGATAATGAGCTTCTCAGAATAAAGTTAGTCTTCTCTTCAAAAGATCGGTACACAGGCTTTCATTGGGCATCTACTCAAAAGCTTTCTAGCCTACAAAGACATGCCAGAGTTCCTAACTACATTGTCATGGCCTTCACAAACCTACTAGCAAAATCTTAAAGGCTTCATCATGGTGAGGAGGTCATCCTGAGACCTTGTACCCAGTTTTTTTTTTTAACATATATAATATTTTTCCCTAATCATATGTTAAAACAATTTTTAATGTTTTTTTTTTAATTTGAATTCTAAATTCTTTCCCTTCCTCCATCTCTCCCTCCCCTTCCACCTTCCTGAGACATTGGAAGTACTTAATAAATATTTGTGTTGACTTGATTTGTCATGTCATTTGGCATATATTTGGGAATAGTCATTCTTTCTTCCCACTCCTCTACCTCCTTCATTTGTGTTCAAGAGAGAGTAAAAGGAGGGTAGCCTTTGAGAATTCCGGGTTCCAGGCTGACCCCATTTTTGCACAGAACTGATGGGGTAAAACATCAGGGCAGTTGTTGCCTTTTGTCTGAATATTTCCTCCAACTTTTAAGCCAAAGAAGCTAAGTCAGCAGAGTGTGAGCGTTTCAGGGAATGAGGTCTTCCTGGGTGTTTCAGTATCTTCCAGGAGTATGTTGGATTTCTTTCTCTTGTATGAGTGTGTGTGTGTGTGTGTGTGTGTGTGTGTGTGTGTGACGTGTGTGAGTACGTATGCTCACACCCACATGCCTGGTGATTTATTTTGGTAAGAAGAACAAGGGTGGGGAGGGCTTTACAATTCCCCTATTTTGTGTGAGCAGTCAGATGTAGTCTAACCCTTTCTCAATTTGAGGAACTGACATAATATTTAAACAGGGACGCAGGGGGAAAGGACACGCTTACATTAGCAGGATAGAAGTCTCCCAGTTGTGGCCTCCATGTATGTAACAACCCTGTAATTATTACCTAATGACTCTACCACTCCTAGTTACCATGCAGCCATCTGAAGGGAGGCCAGCCATCTAAAAGGGCTTGGAGAAAAAACTTTTACAAAGTGTTCTTAATGATCCAGAGTTAAAAATAGTGTTTTCTTAAAGAATGGCTAAGAGAAATCAGATCTCCTGTAAGTTCTTCTGTTATAACCACGTAGGCTCCTGGTAATCAGAGAGGGCCTGGACAGAAAAAGGAATGAATGGCTGTTCATCTCCTCCAAGGACCCTGTGAAAAGAATGATTGTCAAGATCCCCTAAACCTCTGCTAGCCAATGGTAAGTCTTGAGGCAGAGAAGTAGCTCATGACAGTGTCCCCACAGATGCAGATTCCCTTGACTTTCTATACAACAGCCTCTCTATACCAGCTCCCAGATGTGATGGGTACAGAAACCCCACACATAGCACTTCAAGAAAACCACAACTTCCAGAAGAGCCCATGAGGGAGATGTCCCAGGCACACCGATTTCTAGGTCTGTGCTGCCCAACTTCACTCACAGCTAGCATTTGTCTCTTCTCTCACTTTATCTGCAAAGATACCTCTCTGCAACCCTCAGAATACAACAGCTAGCTCCCTAAGGGTGCACTAGAGACATCCTCTATCAGTTTCCCTTACTCAGTACTATCTTGTGCCAGCTGCTTTCAGTAACTTCAGAGTGGAAGCCTTTCTAAGCCATCTCCTAGGTGCTTTGCACACCCTATGTACATTTTCATGCCTCTGTTTCCCCTTCCCTTCTTTCTACCTATTGTACTCACAGTGATCTTCTAGTAATCTGCTTCTAAATCACACCCCTACTCACACCTAAATCAAAAAGAGATGTCCTTGGACTCTCCCAACCTCATGAAGCTAAGTCTGTGGAGTCCTTGAGTCAAAGGACCTTCCATGTTGCTTTTAATTGACCCCACTTATCAAGAACCAGGCCAAAATTGACTACAAGGTAACTTTAATTAGTAGGTACTTTAGATTACTATCAGGAAATAACATTTAGAACTGGAAAGAACCTCAGAGAGCTTCTAGTTCAGGGTTTCACCCTAGGGAACATTAATTTGTATAGATAAATAGAAGGGTACATGGATAAATAGATACATAGAAATATACATGGATAGATACATATATGGATAAACAGATACGTGCCTGCATGTATGCTTACATATATGGATAAACAGGTCCATAGGTAAGACAGATAACCATAAATCAGTATAATTGATTTCCTGTGTGATTCTATGTATTTTATGCTTTTAAAAAAAAATGATTTAGGAAGGGGTTCATGGGCTTCAGTGGGACTGCTAAAGGGCTCCATGACACAAAAAACGTTAGTGCCAGCTCCAGTCCAACTCATCACTTTGCCAGAGTCACACAGGTGGTAGTAACTGCAATAGTCAGGGTTTGAACCAAGGTCATTTGACTTCATAAGGTCATTTGGGCAACTAGATGGTGCAGTGGATAGAGTGCAAAGCCTGGAATCAGAAAGACCTGAGTTCAGATTCATTCTCAGATGCTTACTAGCTGTGTGATCCTGGGTTAGTCACTCAGCTCACTGTCTTCCTTGGCCTACATCTCCTGGGCTGTCTAACTCTGCACTTCTGTGTAAGGAAGAGAGCTGTCTCCATGGATAAATTTCTGTCTTCTGATCTAGCTTTGACTCGGAGGACTTAAGAGCTGTCTCCAAGTGTATGAAGGATTGTTAAAGGTGGAGGAATGATTAAATTTGTTCTGTTTAACCCCAGAAGACATAATGAAGAGCAATGACCAGAAGTTTCCAGGGGGTCACTTCAGGCTTCATGTCAGGAAAAACTTCTTAAGAATCAGAGCTGTCCCAAAGTAGCATAGACTGCCTCAAGGGGTGGTGGGCACTCCCTCCTCAGGGGACTTCACAGAGAGGTTGGTCGACCCCTTACCAGCTGCGTTGTAGTGAATACATACATACTTCTAGTGTATGGATTGGCCTGTGATTTCCCTTCGGCTCTCACAATCTGTGATTCTGTTCCTGGACAGTGCTGGAGCCCAAATATGATGTGAGAATTGGGTAAGGGGTATGTTGGGCTCCTCCAGGCCACTGTGATGTGATGACCTTCCAGGAGTAGTGGTGGTTCACATGTTGGATGTAGGCAGCCTTGCTCTCAACAGCATTCTGCCTCCTGTGTGAGACTTTAACCTCAGAGTGAGGAAAAGCAGAAGAGACAAAGATGGAAGGGGGTGGTCACGAAATCAAGAGTTCTTCCAAATCCAGAGGGCTTTCCCGAAGTCCTCTGCCATCTGGAACACTGCTCTGGATTCACCATGTTAACAGGTTTTTAGGCAGCCATGTGTGTTTCTGGATAGGACAGAGGGGATGGAGGAACGGGAGACTTGCAATTTAAAATTGCTTTATTGTACCTCCTGGTAGAGTAGCAAATCTGGAATCCTATCATAGTACATGGAAATGGTTCATTGCATACTGACATCTTCATAACTTAGCCTGCCAGCTGGCTTCTCCCTATCTTTCTCTCTTTACAGTAAACTAGACTTTTTTTTAAACTGGAAATGAGAACAGGAAGGAAAAAAAAACTCCTACATTCCTAGTAACTCCTTAAAATGAACAATTCCCATTCATAGAATGTTTAAGACTTGCAGAATACTTTCCTTATCCCTAATCTGTGGTGCAGGGAATGAAAGTATTATTGGCCCCATTTTTCAGGTAAGGAAACTGAGGTCTTGAAGGACATAAGATCACAGCTTTAGAGCTAGAAGGGATCCCTGAAATAATTGAATCCAAACTCATTTTACACATGGGAAAACTGGAAGTACAAAGTTCCATGACTTGAAGGGACCTGGGTTTCCTGGGAAGGTGAAGTGGGAGAACATTTCAGGCAGGAAAGATAGCTTGTGAAAGAAGAACAGACATAGGTGATATAATCTCATGCTCAGAGAACAGCAAGTAGGTCAGTTCACTGGAATGTAGAGGGGAAGGTTGGATGGGAAAATAATGTGTAATCAGCCTGGAAAGGTAGGGCGAAATAAGATTGTGAAGGGAGACTTTATGAAATACAAAACAGAAGGGTTAGTATTTATCATCTTGACAATAGGGAGTCATAGGAACTTCTTGAGCAGAAGAGTAACCTGATCATATCTGTGCCCTAGGGATATCAGTCTGACAGCTGGCAGGTAGATTGGAGGGGAAACTGGATGTAGTGAGACCAATTAAGATTGGGTTGCAATAGACTAGTCAAGATGTGAGGGCCTAAATTTGGGTGGTTGTGGCGTGAGTGGATAAATGGAGGTGGGATTGAAGTGATAGTGGAGAACTGGGATCAATATAGCTTGGTTACTGATTGAATAAGGCTGAATGAAAGAGTTGGGGGAAAGACAAATAATATCTGTTTCCTTCCACAGTACCTTTTGTGGAATGGTTTCTGTTTTCTGATCTACTAAGGGATTACTTTCTTCCCCTATAAAACAAGGAGGTTGAACTAGAATGTCTCTAAGATCCTTTCTAACTCCAAATCCCATGATTCTCTGTGTTACAGATTTTTTTTCAGTGGGAATGACAGACGATAAGTATCGTTTACTTGTATCCTATGGAAGCAAGGGAGAGAGGACTGCGTTAAAGGTGGGAAAGGTGGCTGGGTCTGCAGTCTGTATATGCATGCAGGATCCTGAACATGGAGAATCAAGGCACTGTCTAGTCACTGATGTATTTGAGTAATTGTCCTGATGCTATCACCATAGGACTTGGACATTTTGACAAGTGGGCTATTTTAGTAGGAGAACAAAGCCAAATAGGAAGAAGCATCTATTTCCCCTGAGCTTTTGGGGCTGTGCTTATTGGGATGTACCTGTGTCAGTATCTCTACCATCTATGTTGATCTGCCTCCCCTTCATTATTTGAAAGATTCCTTGTAACCCCAACATTGCCAATTATTGTCTTTTCCCGGATGAGTGACATGGAGTTGGGAAAGTTTCTTGGCCTTTTCCAGAAAGAAAACCATATCGCAGTGCTACCAGATTACTCAGGGTCATGGTGATATGATTTTGAGTTAAATAAAGCTTACAAGATGTGTTTGGTGAGAGAATGGGCATAGGCAGCCACTGAGGGCAGTATGGTTCAGAGAGCATTGGAGTTGCTTACAAGAAACACCTAAAAAGAGAAGTTGTACACAATAAAAAATGAGGGATAGAATAAATCCACTCTGTTTCAGGTGAATCCAAAAAAGCAGGAGTTTGAGTTTTGCTATCAAAAAAGCCCCCCCCCAAAAAAATCACAGCATAAAAAAAGAGATGAGCAAGTAACCTGTATTGTATTAGAAAAAGTCATACCATAGGCAACAAACTAATCAATATAAAAAGTATGACCTCTAAATTCATAAAGGAAAAATTAACTGAATTACAGTACAATATAGACAGTAATATAATGGTGACAGAAGATTTGTGTCTCTCAGTTTGGGGCAAATCTAACAGAAATAAAGGAAAATCAAATCAAAACACATTGCTAGAAAAATTAGAACTAAAAGTCTCTTTAAAAGAGACCTTGCCCACCAGTGAAGATAAAAGTTGGGAGTATGATGAACTCTTTGGAGTTTCACATCCTTTCATTCACTGGCCACTCTTGAGGGAGGAAGGACAGTGCCTCACAGTAGAGAACACAGGCCAACAAGAAGGTTAAGGAGGAAAAGCAAAGCAGAATCCCTGGACAATCCATTATAGAGAATGTACCCTTGAGTAGTACATGCCTTTGAATTAGTTCCTATCTGTTTATCTCCAAGGGCAGCTGAATGGTGCAGTGAATAGATTGCCAGGTCTGGAGTCAGGAAGACTCGAGTTCAAATTTGACCTCAGATACTTGCTGTGTGTCCTTGGGTCAGTCACTTACCCCTGTTTGCCTCAGTTGCCTCATCTGTAGAATGAGCTGGAGAAGGAAATGAAAAACCATTCCAGTATCTCTGCCAAGAAAACTCTGAATGGAGTCACAAAGAGTCAGACATGACTGAAAAATGACTTAACAACAAGCTCTTTTGAAGCACTAACTAAAAATTATCCAAAGAGAAACTGGTACACACAATTAACATCAAGAACAGAATGATAATCCTGGAAGAGATTTAAGGGTCATCTAGTCTAACCCACCTCTTTTTACAGAAGATGAAACTGAGGCTTATTATTTAAGAGAGCTTAAATGACTTCCTCAAAGTCACACAGCTAGGGTTGGGTAATTTTTTTTCCTTTGGAGGATATGTATTCTGGGTGTACATAAAGGGAATGTTAGCATCTTGATTCAGCCCATCATTTCTTTACCCTAAGCCAAATGACTCCCTTTGATTTGATAAGATTTGTATCAGCCTGTGGCTGAAAACTAGGGAAACTGCCTTTAAAGTAGGACAAAGACAGAGGACTTGGTGATTTGCTCTCACTTGGCTCCTGGCTCTCGAAGCAAATGACATCAGGCTTCCTGCACAAGAATATGTATACACGCAAAAGGCATATGCTTCTTTAGTACTTCCAAAGTCTGTGGTTTGATAAACTTGGGTCCTTCCTCCACCAATAGGTTCCAACCCCAACATGTTAGTAGAGAGTCTTCATGAGTTCCCTTAGCCAAAAAAATTCATCTCCTTGTGTGCAACCTTCTGGCAGTAGAAGAAAAACATACAATTTTTTTCTAAAAAAAAAAAAAGGAAAACATTTATGTTAACTACACAGAGGGCCATTTTGAAGCAGTATAAAGTCTAAATAGCAAAATGTTTTTAAAAGAATTCATCGAGAAATATTTAAGTGCCTACTACGTGTCAGGCACTGTGCTAAGTGCTGGCGATATAAAGAAAGGCAAAAGACAGTCCCTATTCTTAAGGAGCTCTCTGTCCAGAAGGAAAGGGGCAGGGGGAACAACATGCAGGAAACTATATACAAGATAAATTGGGGCGGGGGGGGAATCAACAGAGGGAAGGCACTAGAATTAAAGTGTGACTGGGAAAGGCTTCTTGTAAAAGGTTGGATTTTGACCGACTCTTAAGAAAACCAGGAGGAAAAATTGAGGAGAAAAAACATTCGAGGCATGGGTACAGGCAGTAAAAATGCCCGATGTGGCAGAAGGAGTGTCTTGTTTGAGCAGTAGCAAGGAGGTCAGTGTTAATGATTCACAAAGTACATTGGGGGTGAGGGAAAGTTAAGAAAACTAGGGGAGTCAGATTATGAAAGGCTTTGAATGCCAAAAAAGAATTTCATGCCATTTCCTTAATCTCCTATACACATAATAATGCAAACTAATGTCTAATAAAATAATGAAGAACTTGGGTCCTTGGTGGTCTGCACTAATGAATAGTACAACTCATTTTGTAAATAGCATCATAATATATTCAAGCAAGAAGGGACCTTAGAAATCATTTAGTCAAATCAAGACAACAAGCAATATAAAGTGCCTTCTATGCATTGGGCACTATTCTATGCACTGGGAGAGGGGAAAAACCTCAGTCTCTGCTCTCAGAGACCTTATAGACTAGGACACTGAGACCCAGAGAGGTGAAACCACTTTCTGAGATCAGACAACTAGCAACTCGCTCAGAAATGGGTTTTTAGGGTTCCCCTTCCTTTATTCAGAGCATAACCTCCAAGACCATCCTCCTCCCAGGAGTCTCTGTGATTAGGGATTTCACAAGGATGCCCTTGTACTTCTTCTTATATGCTTCACTAACCAATGTACCTGGACCAGAATGGAGAACGTGACTGTTCCTCCAACAGCTGTATCTCATTTCCCAAACATATCCTGATAAAGAGGGCATCCTTTATGGCTATGTCTCAGCCTGTATGTTTGCAGCCATACAATAGATACTGTGGTGTCTGAGATACAAAGGCTCCTGTGTCATCAGATACCTATTCTTCCAAAGTGAGAGGGTATGTGTTAATATGTTTGTAGATTTGCAGATAGACCTGGGGTACAGGTGGATGGTTTTGAATGCAACAGTAATTAAAATTTGCCTAGAAGCTAAAATATTTATTGGTGTTGGCAGTGAACTTGACAGAAGATGATCTTGCAAACTGAGTATTATTAGGACCCTACGATTATGTCATTGGTTTGTTTGGGCTTTTCATTTGGATCTTTTTGAACCTAATGCTTTCAAGCTGCTTCTCTTTCCTCTCTACTCCACTGCTGTCTCCATCTGCAATGAGTCTCTGGATATTTGGTTTCTGCTAATGCTTGGGATGAGCTCTTGGATTTGTGTCCCCCTGGCATCATGTCCATGAGAGGCTCTGGGGTTGATGGAATTGGGCTTGAAGCTCCCAGTACATCTCTCTTGACCTGCCAACCTGGAGTCCAGTGATGATGGTGGCAGAAGAATGGCTCATGATCTTATGTCATCACAGCTACCTCTCAGCTCCATGGACATTATGGGTGTCCACCTTCCCCATTCTCTTGACGGTATAAAAAGCTCATGATCCCAAATGTGAGTCATAGCCAATAGATTCAGACAATCACTTGTGACCAGAGAATCAGAGGTCAGGATAAGTAAATCCATTAATCCTAATGAAATCAGATTATTTATTGAGCATTGACTATGTGACCAGTACTGTATGAGTGGATGAAGGAAGATAGAAAAGAATTTCCTCAAGAAGCTCACAATCTTACTAGGAAGGTAAGGTTGAAATACAGAAATTTGGGAACAATACAACTCAGTCAATCAATAAACATTTATTAAATACCTATTACTTGCCAGGCATTGTACTAAGTGCAAGTAGTAGTAGGAGGAGGGAGGGGAGGAGAGGAGGAAGAGGAAGAAGAAGAGGAGGAGGAGGAGGTAGAAGAGAAAGAAGACAACTAGCATTTATACAGGATGTCCCAAATTAAAGGTTTAACCTTGAATAGCTCCTCAACAAGTCTCTTAATGGTCTAATGGTCCACAAGACTCTCTGAGACTATTGCAGAATAGTTGCTGATCTATATTGGCGCAGAAAATTTCTTTAGATTGATTTCATCTGCACTCATGAAATCAGAACTCCAAAGCCCCCTTTCCCTTCCCCCATCCATTCAATTATGTAAGTTCTCTAGCAGTTGAGAGAAGAGAGGATGGAGCATCTTCTATCTCCATGCCTTTGCATTGACTGCCCCCTTGCCTAGAATATACTCATTCTTCAGCTCTGCCCTTTAAAATCCCTGGTTTCCTCCAGGAGTCAGCTCAAATGTTGCTTTCTGCAAGAAGTCTCTGCTGATTCCCTCCCTTCCCTTCCTCCACTTGCTAGAATCATCCCCTTTAAGCCTTGCATCTATTCTGTATATATTTTAGCTAGTCACTCACATGTTAACTCCCTCAATGGAATGTGAACTCATGAGAGCAGGAGACTTGTTTGCTTTCTCTGTGATTCATCTCCCTTAATGTGTGGCACAGAGTTGGCACTCAATAAATGCTTGTTGATTTCTTGATTAATTGGAGACCTTAGGCAAAGCTCTGGAGTTGACTCCCTTATTTTACAAAAGGTAAAAACTGAGTCCCAAAAGTAAAATTACTTGCTCAAGTTCACACAGTAAGTAGTGACTTTAAGCAGGGTCTCACAGGAGGAATCTTGGATAGGTGGGGCTGAGTCCCAAAAGTAAAATTACTTGCTCAAGTTCACACAGTAAGTAGTGACTTTAAGCAGGGTCTCACAGGAGGAATCTTGGATAGGTGGGGCTGAGATTTTTAGAAAAGAAAGACAAACACCATCTTGGTTCCTTTCTTGGAGGCACTGCAATGCTTGGTGGTAATTTTCTGAGGGGGTGAGGCATCCCCATTTCCCTGTAAATAACGACTTCTTTCCTTGCTCAGAGAGTAATATTTTACAATGGACGATAATGAAAACCAGGTTCATTCATTTGCCCTCATGAAGAGTCTATGAGGGGGAAAAACCCATCCTCATAGAGGATTTCTCATGGAAAAATTATTTGTGCTCCTTGATGGTGTAACTGTCAACAAGTAGGATGCAAAGCATAGCAGCCATTTTGGTTTCCCCATCACTCGGTTCAATTCAGAAAGTAGTTATTATGTGCATTCCATGTGCAAGACATTAGGTGCTGACTGCCCACAAGCAGCTTATATTCTACTAGGGAATGCAGCAAGTAAAAAGATAAGTAAATACAAGATAATTTGGGGAAGGAGATGGCATTAACAGCTATCAGGGATCTGGAGGAGTTTCCTGCCAGAGGCCATGTCTGAGATGAGCCCTGAAAGAAGCTTACAGATTCTAAGAGACATGGGTAAGGAGGGGAGGGCAATCCAGGTCTGCCATTTGAAAAGAACAAGATTCCTGACAAGTGCTCCCACATACTGCCCAGACTCTTTCTGTCACTGAATGATGGGATCTCATTCCCCAAGAATGAGACCTATCTTAAATATGGAAACAAATACAGCCAGGGCAATATGCACTTGAGGTTTAATGTAAGCTAATTCATTTTGGCACAGCCCCAGGCAGACTGAGGAAATGGTGTGTGAAGTGCTAAGCTATCCCGATAATCTACGTTTTACATTTGATTATATAATCAATTATGTTGCACCCAATAAAATTTAAAATGAGCTAAAAAGCCAGGAGAATGATGCTCTGTGGACAGTAAAAAAAAGAATGTCTATAGGTATATAGAAGGTGGAAAAAAACTTACACTTTGCTTTGAATAGTCATGATTGTTGAAGAGGGGATCTCAGAGTATCACTGTTTACTGGGGCAGCATTTCCAATTAACCCTGTTTGAGTAGGTTGTGGGGGGTGGGGTGTCAGAGTTCTGAGCTCTGGAATTTATCTTGGCTTTGCGTTTTGAGGTAGAAAAGATGTTGTGAAAATGCAAGTGTTGAATGAGTAAATATTGTAGAACTGAAACTGCTAATTATATTTCCTGAACCCCTCTAAAACCAAGAGATAACTCTATGGTGAGAGCAATAGATGAGAACTCAATAATTGGAGTCTTGGGCTGAGGCTGTCATGAATTAACTTTAGTGCCAGCAGTCGGGTATATCAAAGAGTACACTAAAAACTAGGGTGTGGGGCAGCAAAGGCCTTGCCTAACCAGATAAGATACTAATAGGATCTTAGGATTAGAGCTGGGAGGAAACTTAGAAGTCATCTGGTGTTCCATCTCCCACCTGATTCACTTTGTCTAGGTTCATACAGGCAGTAAGCCATAGAACTGAGATGGGAACTCAACTCCTTCACTTCCTTCAGGTCTAAGTTGTTTGAAGTTCCTTTCTCTGTGTGCTTCTAAGGTGTCAAAGGTGCTACAGGTCAGCTAGGTGGTACAGTGGATGGAGTGTCAGATCTGGAGTCAGGAAGACTCATTTTCCTGAATTCCGATCTGGCCTCAGACAATAGCTGTATGACCCTGGGCAAGTCACTTAACCCCGTTTGCCTCAGTTTCCTCATCTGTAACATGAGCTGGAGAAGCAAACCTTTGCTAAGAAAACCCCCAAATAGGATCACAAAGAATTGGACCTGGCTGAAAAATGACTGAATGATAAAACAGTGTAAGCAGAACAATAGAAAGATTTGGGCATAGGGAAGAGACACCATGTTATTGATAATTACTATTATTAATTACTATATTTTATTTTTTTTCAATATCAGTTACTATAATTGATAGATTGAGGATGATTTTGCTATTGAAAGAATATCTTATCCAGAAGAGCTAGACTGTCTCAGGATGGGGATGAATGGAGGAATGCCCTTGTCAGACAGAGCTAGGTCCATCTAAGTCAGTGTATCGTTTGAAGTCTTCTTGAAAGTCTCCAGATCAATGCCCAGACAGTTTCTGTAATTGAAGGATGAGTAAAACACATCTAGAATGAAGGAACAAATTGACTAAGGTTATTAGTTTTGTCCTGGGATCTCAAAGCATATTGCTGGGAATGGGGGAGGGAAAAAGGCCTTCCTACTGATGCCCTGAAAAATACAGTTTATACATAGCTTTGTAGGGGTACCTATAGCAATGAAACCATGAATCCATTTTAGTATAAAAGTCTAAGTCTTGTCTTATTAGATTTGCTCCATTTTCTGGTATTTTCCAGACTTTTCTGAATACTAAATCTGTTGCCAGTCCAGCCTTTCATCACTTGCAAATGTGATAATCATGTTATCTATGCCTTCATCTCAATCTTTGACACAAATTAATATGATGCATGAGATTATGAGTCAGAAGACCTAGGTTCAATCTTTGCCCTGACTGTTGGTCCCCTTGGCAGGTCATTTAATTTCTCTGGTCTTAGTCTCTTCTCCATAAAGTGAGAAGGAGGGACCACATGGTCTGTAAGGTCCCTCCCAGCTCTCTGTCTACGATCCAATGATGTTTCTTCATGACCACTTAGGGTAAAGAGCTTGGGTAATGTTTTGGCAAATGTCTTACACCATCACTGGAAAGGATGGACCTATCAAAAATAAATGCATTATATCCCTCAGACAAGCTGTTGCTACGTTTTTGTTTCATTTTAAAACATTGCTATCAACCAGTTGGAATATGGGCCTAGAGTATCGCGGGGAGTAATCTAATTAGTATGAAGTCAATTCAGTCGCTCCTTTTGTGTCTCGTGATTAAATAAGTGGGGAAAATGGCTTGAAAATTAGGTGCTAGAACGACCCAATTACATTTCTGTAGCTTTTTGTATTCAATTTCATAAACAATTTTGCTCTTCGCTGGTTAATCAGTGAATGCCTTTTTCCAGTTTGAAAAGCACTTTTGAAATTATAATGCAATTAAATTGTGTGTGGATGTTCTGGCATAGTGAGTGTGAAAGCTGGGGGCTTGGCAGGCCGCCATGTTGTACCTTGACAGTAATGAGTCCCTGAGCTGGCAGCTTGCGAGTGTCATTCATAATATTGTCCATGCTGGGTTACTGTAAAGTACAGCTGCCTTAACCAGTTGTTAGCCAGCAAGTCCCCGATTCTGGCTCTTGAGTTGGATATGTCTGTCCCAGTGGCCATGAGACCACCATGTCAAAATGACTCAGCTTTCCCCAGTCGAACATGCACATGGCATAAGGTTTTAGGGAATACCTACATCAGTGACACCATGAATCCACTTAAGTATGGAAGTCTAAATCTCATGTTGTTAGATTTGGTCCATTTCTGATATTTTCTAGACTTTTTTAGATACTAAATCCATTGCCCAAGAGCTGCTGGTTCCTGAGGCAGGCTATTCCAGGTAAATATGTGCCTGCCACTCCCTGATGTCCCCTCCAACACACACACACACACACACACACAACCTGAGCATGGTGGAATTGCTTCTTCTCCATCCTGGTTTACACTGGGTTTCTTAGTTTTCCCCATGTGACGTTAGAGCGGACAGCTGACAATGTATAATATGGTAGTAGTAGTGATAGTATAGAAAAGGATCTGCTGGATTTGGGCCATTTGGTCTGCTAGAATAATGTCATTAATGAGGGGAGATGGTGGTATGCAAGCCTTGTGATTTGAACTGCCAAAAAAAAGTATAAAGGAAGTCAGGAGAGAAAGAGATACCAAGGATCGTGTGCTTAATTTGGGGTAGGCATAAATGAATTTGATATTGTTCAGTCATTTCAGTTGTGTCTGACTCTTTGTGACACCATTTGGAGTTTTCTTCGCAAAGATACTGGAGTGGTTTGCCATTTCCTTCTCCAGCTCATTTTACAGTTGAGGAAACTGAGAAAGACAAAGTTAAATGACTGGCCCAGGGTCACAGAGCTAGTAAGGATGGATTTGAACTCAAGAAGGTGAGTCTTCCTGACTGACTCTAGGCTCAGTACTCTATTCACTGCACCACTAGCTGCCCCCATGAATGGGGTACCATTAAGTAACCATCACTAGATCCTGCCACATCCCCTCATCATTCTATAGACGCCTTCCCTTTTTGGCTAACTTTCATGAGAAGCTCATTTACAATTGGTCCCTCCACTTCTCTCTCTTCTAAACCTGCTGCAATTGGGCTACTGGCCTTAACCAACCAAAACTGCTCTCCCCATAGTCACCAGTGATCTCTTAATTGCCAAATCAGATATCCTTTTCCCATGCAGTCTTTGTAAAGGTTAACCACCTTCTCATCTTTGATCCTTTCTTTTCTCTTGGTCTTCATGACTTTGCTCTTCTCTTGGCTCTCCTCTACCTATATGACTTCTCATTCTTTTGCTGCATCCTCATCTATGAATCATATCCTCACCCACGAGCTCAAGTATGCCATGCACTAATAGGTCTTTTCCTATACTTCCAGCTTCTAGCGCCAATCCTGCCAAGGCTGCCTTCCCTCCATTCCGTTCCTCTGGTATGCACTGATATGGATCAGTAGATTGATATCCTTATATTGATCTATCCATCCATCAGTTGTTTCCCCATTAAAATAGAAGGTCCTTGAGGGCAGCAGCTGATTTTGCTTTTTCTTTGTATATCCAGTATAGTGCTATAATATATAATAAGCAGTTAGTAACTGGTTATTGATGAAATGTCATTGAAACTAGATAAGAAATCTCTGAGATTGGAAAAAAAAAAAGAGAAGCATTAAAGCATTTTTTAATGCACACAGGAGAACAGAAGGAAGGCCAGAAAGAATCACAGACAGGTAGGTGGGATAGCTTTGAAAGTTACTTGTTGAACTGATTATATATTTCAAAAGAAAAGTAAGTTGTAAATGATAGTATTGCAGTTTTATGTGCAACTCTCTTTTTCTGTTCTGCTATGTCTATGGTAATGCCCATTCTATTTTGTGTTTGCTATAATCAGAATTTTTTAAAAATGTTTTTTAAAGAAACTTTAAGACGTGTTGTGGTATTGTGAGTCTCAGGCAGACCTGGGGTCAAATCCCACTTCCGACACACTAGCTTTGTGTAACCACAAGCAAATCTACTGGTGTTTATTAAGTCCCTACTATGTACCAGAGGCAACCAAGTGTCTCAGTTGGATAGAGTGCTGGACCTAGAAACAAGCAGACCTGAGTTTAATCCAGATGCAAACTATCTGTGTGACCCTGAACAAGTCACTTAATCTTTGTTTGCTTAATCACTGGAGAAGGAAATGGCAAACCACTCCAGAGTGCTTGCTGAGATAACATGACTGAACTGTGCTAAAAGGCATTTAACCTCTCAATGCCCTGGGCAGCTCTCTAAGACTGCAAGTTATATATAAGTTGATGGTCTGCATTCCTCTACTAGTAAAATCAGGTCTTGAAGTTTAAGAAAGAAAGGAAGGGAGGGAAGGAGGGATGGAAGAAAAGGAAGGAGAGACGGAAGGAAGGAAAGAAAGAGAAGGAAGGAAGGAAGGAAAAGGAGGGAGGTTGGTTTTAGGATCAGAAAAACTGAACCAGCTCTGTGTGAAGTAAGATAGTGACTGTATTTTTCAGTCCTTAAAGAATGATATGTATCAATTGTTTTTTCTTATCTCCATACTTAACATTTATCTTCTAAGGAGCTCTACATGCGTTCATGGTCACTAGATTGTACGCTGCTTGGGGGCAGAGACAGTGTTTCATGTTCATGAAACAATTGTTTCATCTTTATATCTCCAGCCCCCAACACTGTAGCCTTATACTGCATAGACTATAATAGATGATTAATAAGTATTTATGGAATTGAATTAAACTTCACCCTCCAGTTGAGGAAGATTCCTCCCCTGATGGTATGTGGCCCAGGAGGTGAAATGATCCATGGGAAAGCAGAACCTATAGAGGCTTTGCTGGGTTTTTATGACTTCTCTTATATAATATTCCCTAGCATGTGTGTGTGTGTGTGTGTGTGTGTGTGTGTGTGTGTGTGTAATTCTTAGCTTCTAACAATCCCTTCCCTTCCCCCCTTTCAGTACATCCTTTCATGTTAACCTTGACTTACTCTGATGGCTGAAGTGGGAGTTCATTTGACAGGGTTATTGTAACTCTCACTGGGTGGAAATGACATGTTTTGCACTGAGGCCTGCCTCCTGATGGAAGTTGAAGAGCTGAGATGGTGTTTATTGGTGAGAGTAAAGGTCAGAGAGCCTGTGGGAATGAGCGCACCTGGCCCCAGCCAGCAATAGGAAGGAGATGGGGTTTGGAGATGGAGGTGATGTTGGCTGCTCTAACATGGGCCCTGCTTCAGGATATGGGGGCGGTTTTGCATTGCTCTCTTTTGGCCACTTGCCTAGGAGAGCTTGAGCCAGGTGCAACATCTGCTTTATGGCAGAGCTCAGAAAGCTGGGCTGTGGGGTAGGTTAGGAGAGGAGGGAAAAGAGGCTCCAGGGACTGAGCTTGGACTTAGTTCAGAATCATGTTAGTAATGGTCAACATGTGCTTTTAATCACTCACATGCCAGATATTGAAGGAGCAAGAGATGAGGATTTATTCCTTGATGGCTCCCCAATGAGGGAACAAGTAGTTTTGAGTTGGGAAAAGCTCCTATAAAGTAGTTGAACTTGTTCAGCATTTATTCCCATCACCCTTCCAGGTGTTTGGCCTCTCCATGAACATCTGTCTGGAGGACAGTGAATATGACTCCCCTGTTCCCCCCAATCCTGAATCTAGGATTACCTGTCTTGCATCCCTTGATGGTTGGTCCAGAGAATATCTAGATATCCTGGTACCTCTCTAAGCAGGTGAATAAAGGGAGTTGTCAGAATTCTCCAAAATGTCTGAAAACATTTCCCAGTTACACAATCCGAAACCTAAATCACATTCAGAAAATTGGGTCCTTGTATATGGGTGTTGAGTTACAAGTGCAATATTTGGCCTAACTGGACCTCTTTTTCCAGAGTTGTCTAAGGTTTCCTTCCTGGCCACTAGTTTGCTTGCCCACATATTCAAAAGAAAGAACAAATTCTATAGATGAGCAGGGACTGAGTAAGAGAAACAAAACCAGCCTTATTTCTGGTTGAGTTAAAAGCATCCAAAATGCTTCTAGAAGTGGTCCTCATTCTGGACCAAAGAGCTGTATTTTCAGAATTTCTTGAGAAACACAACAGAGCTATTGAGTTGAGGTCCAAACTCACTCTGAGGATGTTTTTACCCAGAGCTTGTATTGGGGACTGCTTGTCTTGTGGATGCTTTTGCCTAGCAATATTTTGTGTCCACGGAAACTAGTCATCCAAATCATAAAGATGGAATGGGTGTGATTCATTTTTCCAAAATGGCAGCTCAAGAAGCATCCTATGACTCTGACCACATGCCAGATTCCCTGGGTTTCGTAGCCTCATTATCAACATGTTGATAGTGCTTATGAAGCAACCATTGGGTACAAGGGCACCATGCCAGGTGTCAGGATAACATGAGCATGGATGCAGAAGAGAGAGGCCCCTTATCCAAGGAGTAGATTAGTACCCAGAGGCAAACATACACACACTTTTTTGGGGGGAGGGGGAGGAATCAGTTTTCAAAACACTTATAAAACACCATTCCAACGAAAACAAGTGAAACTACAAAGCCAGGCATGTAGGTGATCAGAGGGGAGGGGATTAAAGATTCAGGGGGGTTTTAAATAATCTGATCTCTCATCCAGCCCCCTCTAGAGCTGAATCCTTAAATCACACCAAGCAGGTGGGCAGCGTTTTGGGGTTTGAACTTAGTTGTGTCTATTTGGGAGTCTTGGTAGAAGAAAAGAATACGTTACATGAGATCTCCAGGGCAATTACAGTCCCCAGTAGGGTGCTCCAAGTGGATTAGGTCAGTACATTATATGCTTTGCAGGGTCTGGGTTTGCCACCTCTTCTTCTTTTAGCTAGTTCTTATCTTTCATCATGAAGACCTGAAGGAAAGCCTGTTCCCATTTTAATTGGCTGACTCCATGGCTTCTAGGGCTCAGTGGAGCAGTGTTTCTGAGGCAAAGCAAAGAATGTTGAACATTGAGTTGTGGGCCCGGCAGATTTAACAAGAAATTAACCCCCCACCTAGACCAACATCGCTTTAGCATTTAGTTCACAGGCAGAAGACATAGCTAGTTTCTTCACTACCAGCCTCTAACTTCTCCAAGCCCTTCCTGGGTGGAGGGGCCAGTCACTTTTCCTACCCATCTAGCCCTTTTGATTCATAGCCCAGCCTTTCGATGGAAAGCTTGCCAGCCCAGGAGAAGCAGGGGCAGAGGAAGAGCAAAGAAAATGGGCTACGAGACAAAGCTCCTATTTCCCAGTGGTTCAGGACCTGGTCTCACATAGAGAAACCAGATGGTTGTATCTATATTGGCTTATCTCTCATGCGATGTGTTCTAGGGAAAAATGACCCTTATCCAGGCATCCTAATTCTGGATCTGGTCTCAACTAGTTCATTTTACTCAACAGGATGTAGGAAAAGTTGTACCAGGCTTGCAGTTTAAATATTGGGATCCTTGTCCCAGCTCTGACACTTACCTAGTTATTTGTCTGATCCTTGGCAAGTCGTTTAACCTTCTCGAGCTTCAGTTTATTCATCTGTAAAATGGGCATACCAATAATTGTACTTCCTACATACTGGGGTTGCTATGAGGAATATGTGCCATATAAACAGTACAGTTCAGGAAGTACCCAGTAGGTCCAGGGAATTCTTCTGGACATGGGGGAGACAAAGAAAAAGGGAACATATCCTCTGCCCTCAAGGAACTTACATTCCACTGGGGGATACACATGCTTAGAGGTACTGTGGGGTGATGGGGAAGAGGAAAGGAATGTATTAAGAACCTACTGTGTGTCCAACGTGCTTTGTAAATCTCATCTCCTTTGAGCCTACCTCAGAGGTAGGGACTACTATTATCCTCACTTTGCAGGTGAGGAAACTGAGGTAAACACGTGAAGTGACCTGCCCCAGGGTCATACAACTAGTAAATATCTGAGGGTGGATTTGAACTTGAGTCTTCCCGATGCCAGACCTACCACTCTCTCCACTGCACCACCGAGCTGTCTGATCTGAAAGACCACCGGACTTGGAGCTGATCTTTTGCTTCTTATATCAGTGTGACTTTAGGCAAGTCACTTAATCCCTCTGTGCCTCAAGCTCCTCATCTATAAAATGGGGGCAGAGGGATTCTAGGTAAATATCAGGTAATCGGAGGAGGGAATGATCATTTTAAAATCTGGACATGAGGGAAGGCTGTCAAAGAGAGGTGTGCCTTAAGGTTTTTGAGAGCTAAGGGCAGGAGACCTGGGAGTTGATGTGCTAATACATGGAGACAGGAAATCAAATGTTGAGTTTAGAAAGTAGTCAGAATTCTAGTTTGACCAGAACATAGTAGAACCTAGCCCCCTGGGCTGTTGTGAAGTTCACATGAGTTATTTGTTGAGCACTTAGTGCAGTGACTGGCAGTAGGAGATGCTGTTTTTGTTGATGTTGTGGTTAGAAGGGATGTGAAATACGGCTCAAGAGATGGTATAGAACCAGCCTGCAGAGAGCCTTGAAGGACAGGCCTAAGAAGTTGTAGTTTGTCCTAGACACAATAATAAACCACCAAAGACTTTCGGGCTACCATCATCTTCATGATTGGGGGGCAGTGTTGTTAGCCAAGGCACAACTCTTTGGGCTTCAATTTCCCCAGTAGTTTAAAAAATGGGGGGTA
Source organism: Potorous gilbertii (assembly GCA_028658325.1). Lineage (NCBI taxonomy): Eukaryota > Metazoa > Chordata > Mammalia > Diprotodontia > Potoroidae > Potorous > Potorous gilbertii. Next base: position 78,209 of record JAQQSK010003040.1, on the reverse strand, counting down.
GTGATTATCTCCTTCATTGTCTTGTTAAAAGCATAAAGTGAAATGATCTCTGGCAAGAGTTTAAAAAAAGACTAAATATTATGCAAACATCAGATATTCTTGTTATTTTTATTGAACCTAGAGACAGCAGCAGCCAGAGAGGGCATCAGGTGGCCCTTGTCCCGTGGGGGAGGGGGGAACAGAGGAGCATGAAGGCTGTCTCTAAGTCAGCTCACCTCAAGTTTTCCACTCTTGCCTCCTTCCTCCCTCTCCTGCCACCTCTCCCCACCCCCCATCATCGTCCTGTACCCCACCTTTCAGCCTCCAGACAGTAGAAGTTTTAGGGAACTATGCCATTCTCCATGTCATAGCCCCTTTAACCTGAAATAGGGCAGATTTCAAGGAGCAAACCAGTAGGACCATCAAGAACTGGAATAAAGTGGCCCTTACATGGTATGCAGACTAAAGATGCCCCCTATCCTCCAGACAGGCCTAACAGTGGATGTCTAGAGCTGAGAAGGCACCTTAGAGGTCACCTGGTCCAACCCCCTCATTTTATGTTTGAGGAAACTGAGGCCCAGGAAGTTATTCAAGCAGTAACAGAGCCAAGATTTGAACCCAGACTAAGGGTTACTTGGTGAGTTCTGATCACCAAGTTAGGGCTATCCCTCAAAAAATGTTATAGAGTCTGAAGTGATGGGGGTCTGAGTCTTAATCAGCAAAAATATTCTTTCCATTTGGGGCAAAACCACATAAAGTTGTTTTGTGCCTGCCCTGTTCTGAAAATGTCAGGCGAGCTGAGCAATAAGCCCTTTGGCACAGGCTGGGGGAAAAAAGTGAAAAAAAGTACTTTTGTCAGATCATGGGGGCCCTTAAGTCTTCTAAGTCAGAGGTATCTTTGAGCCCTGAATCTAATGCCACAGAGGAAGCCAGGAGACAGATAAGCAGCTTTTGCAGGGAGATAGTGGCTGGCATCCTGAGGCTGTGCCCTCCATCTCTAGGGGTTGCCATGGATTACAGATAGAGTTTTATTTGATGTGCTGTACAAAATGTCTGACTTTCATCGGGAGCATTCCCTCTTCTACAACTGGCTTGCTTGTTATATGGAACTGAATTAAATTTGGAGAAGAGGACCTGAGACCCTCTGGATGGTCCACTTACCAGGGTCTCCACTGACCTCTCCTATGAGCATGGTACCAAGTCAGAGCAGCACCCAGTTCAGACAAGGCTATACCTACATTTCTAAAAAACTTTATCTTTAATCCAGTTCATAGGACAATACACAGGATTTAGAGTTACAGTTGGGAGGGACCTTAAGAGATTTCTTATCCAGTTGTGCAGATTAGAAAACAGGGGAAATGACTTTCTTGAGGTGGTACCCAGCCTGAAGTCAGGAAGACCACTTGACTCAGCTTCCTCAGTTTCCTTATCTGTAAAATGAGGACAATAGCAGCATCTATCTTCCAGGTTTTTGTGAAGATTGAATGAGATAAGAACTATATAGCACTATAAATACATATGTATATACATACACACACATGTACACACACATGCACATACACGTATACATATACATACATATATATAAACTATTTTTGAGGGAAAATGCTTTCTCTGAGGTCAGAGGACCAGGGTTCACTTATTACTTCTCATTCTACCTATTTGTGTGATCTTGGACAGCTCCTTTAGTTCTTTGAGTTTCAGTTTCCTCACCTGTTAAATGAGGAGGTTGGACTACATCACCCAGACCTAAGTCTGTGATCTCTAGGGTCACACAGGTAGTAGGCAACAGAGCCAGAATTCAAACTCAGGTCTTCTGACTCCAAACCCACCACCCCATAGTGTAGTCTGTAGTGTGGTCTGGAGAAAGAGAAGGTGAAAACCTAGCTCAAAGGCATGGCCTTAAGCAAAGGTCCTCAACTTTTTGTGTGTGTCATGACCCCCTTGGGCTGTCTGGTTAGGCTGAATGACAACTTCTCAGAATAATATTTTAAAATTCAGAAAATAAAATACATAAAATTACAGAGGAAATCAACGCTACCCAAATAGTCATCAATTTTTAAAACAAACAATACTCTACCAACTGCAAATTAAGGACTTCTAACTTAGAGCCTTTAGGTGGCCCTGGATATTTATCAACAGCAATGATATTAGGAGTAATTCACATATTTCTAGAGTATTTTAAAGTTTGGAAAGCACTTTCTCTCACACTGACCCTGTGAGCCAGAAAGTATCAATATCATCACAGCGGAGGATTCTCTAGATGTGTCCACAACCTCAAGTGTGTACTCTTCTAGGACCTACGGATTGCAAAGCCCTTGTTTGGTGTGGTCATTGATGACCTGGGACAGCCATAAACCCATGCTCTAGAGGGTCTCATGATCTTCCTCTCGGAACCTAATGCAAGCCCAAGAATAGGGATGTGGATGCAATTTAAATTTTTACCTTTAGTCTTCTCAAGGAGGAATGTACAAGGGTAGGCCAGAAACTAGGGTCTTGCAACACGGCTGCCTACCTTCAGGGCCTGGCATGTCATAAGGATTTAATGAATACTTTCCCCCTTCCCTCTATTTTTTTATCTGACCTAGACTGATAATTTGCTATTGGTAGATGACCAAATGGATTGTCACAGCCAAAGAATTTATTCCCCAATGAGAATAACTGATTGTTATTTAGTTAGGCCGGTCCTCAGACAGCATACTTAGTCGGTTGCCAAGAGCATATAGAAACAACAACACAATGTTAATAATAACAGTAGTAGCATTTATATAGCACTTTAAGGTTTGCCAAGTGTTTTATAAATACCTCATTTGTTCTTCACCGCTGCCTTGGGTGAGATGTGCTGTTACTATCATCCCCATTTTACAAATGAGGAAACCAAGGCAGAGAGGTTAAGTGACTTGCCCAAGGTCATAGAGCTTGTAAGTGTCTGAGACAGGATTTAAACTCAAGTCTGGGAACTTTTCCATTGCACCACCTGCAAGGCCCAACCAGGAGCCCCCTTCCTGTTGGTTATAGGCGATGTTCCTTTGAGTTGTGCTGTAGGATAATGGGATGAAAAGATGAAAACATCTATTCTAGAGGTTCTCAACTGGGGGACTGGGAATTTGTTTGTTGAAATTTTGATGACTAAATTGTCATAGCACAGCACCTGTTGCATAAGAGACAATTAATACATGTTTGTTGACTGGCTGACTTGATGCTTCTATGAATTTTATTTTAGGCACTTAAAATGTTACACTGAGAAGGGATTGGCAACTTCCCCAAACATCCAGAGGGAGCCATGCCACAAAAATGATTAAAAACCCCTCAGCTCGTCTACCCCCTCATCTTGCAAATGAGGAAACTATGATCCATGGGAGGGAAGTGGTTTAACCCCCTGGCACATAGGTAACAAGCTGGTGAGCCAAGGCTGGAACTCAGGTTGTCTGACTCCAAATCTTGAGGGACCCACGGCCCTTATAAACTCAGAACTTAAAAAGACAGAGCTGAAAGGGGCCATTGAAGCCATTGAAACCAACTCTTTCATTATATAGACCCAGAGAATGGAAATGATTTACCCAAGTCTACATGCTAAGGTAATGACAGAACCACAACCCAAACCTGGGTCTTACGTATTTCAGAGCTGCCCTTCTTGTCAGCCTCTCTAGTCAGGCTAGAGGATTTCTCTTGTGAGGAGAAAGGCAGTTCCTCCTGACTCATCCTCATCCTCACTGCAGCAGAGCTGGGCCTTCTATGGCCTCTGGTTTGACAGTAGTCTACTTTCAGTGGCCTGTCATGCTTCCCTAGCCACAGACACTTGCATCATCGATTCAGGCTCCACTGATGCTACTTAGTCCTCTAGAGACAGAGAGCTGGCCAGGCCATTGCTTAACTCTTGGCATCTTTCCCCTCATCCTATACTGCCACACTGGTTCTCTGTTGCTCTTTGCACCATGGGTCTGTAGGTACACCAGTGAATGAATGAAGTGGCCAGATTCATAATGTCCTTTTCCTGGAATGAGGGCAATTACCTGTAGCCCAGAGAGTGAGGAACTAGGTAACTCAAGACTCTCCTTGTATTCATAGAGTAGGAATCCCTTAGGGGGCAGTGGGGAACAGGGGCTGGGGGGCACTTTGGAGGAGGAGATGGGGGGGGGGATAGAAGAAGTATTAAGCCTGCAGTAGTGGCAGAGACCTGAGTCAGGAGATCTGCCATTGTGTCTCAATTCTCCCATCCACCAGCCATGTGCCTTTGGGGCAAGTTCCTGGGTAGTCTTCCCCTCAGTTTTCTTAGCTTTAAATTATTGATAATAACTACATCTCTATAGTGCTTTGCAATTCACCTCAGCCCACCCCTGTGAGGCACATAGGGCATTAGAGAATCACAGCTCTGGAATGGGAATGGGTTTTCCAGGGCATCTCATCCACTCCCCTCATTTTAGAGATAGGGAAACTGAAGCCCACTTTACTAGGGTAGGAAAGCCTTTCCTAATGCTAACTACAAAGGGAGTGGGCATCAGAGGCAGGATTTGAACCCATCAGATCATCAGATGATAGCTCTACTGCTGGAAGGGACCTCAGAGGCCATGTCATCCAATTCACTCATTTACGATGGCACCAAGCCTAATATTCTTTTCACCATTGGTCAAGAAGACCTGGTTTCAAATCCCACCTTGATATGGTTTGATTAATCAAGCCTGTCTTAGCTAAGTGCATAAAGTGTTTTTATAAATATTAAAGCCAGTTTTTATTACTACATGTGTGTGGGGGAGGAGAGGTGTAGGGTTGAGGGCTTTATGTTTAACCTGGAGCAGTCAGCAATGAGTATTTTCTAGTTCATGGTATAATATCCAAGACTTCCTGTAAGTACTTTGAGTAGAAACTTCTCTGGTATCCTTCCCATTCAGAGAAGTCATCTACCCCTGCAGGTCATCCAGTCTTGGGAGAAGGCTTGGTGGGGGACTACCTTGGTTAGGAGGTGTTAGATCCAGTGACAAGCTGTCCCAGAATCCCTCCCTTCCTATCACATACCATTTCTGATTGCTCAGTATGAGCCAGAAAGGCTGGGAAGGGAACAGGATGTAATAAACAAACAAATCAAAACAAAAAACCACCCTGACTTGGGTAGAAACTCCAAGCTATGAAAGGCAGCAAAGAATAGAAAGGGGAGCATTAGCCTGAGAGCTGGTATTGCAGGGTTCAAGCCCAGGGTCTGCCATTTACTGACCTTAGTAACTCACCAAACTCCTCTGGTCCTACAGTATAATTATACTTGTACAGCCTCCCTCACAGGGTTGTTTCGAGGAGAATGGTTTATAAGCTACAAAAAACTCCTTCAGTGGGAGCTATGCTCTTCTGTTCAAAGTTGGGCCCTGGCTGAGTTCTGGTGAGTTTTGATCTGGAATCATGGTGTTAACCAGAGTACACATTATCCAGGGAGGCAGGGGAATAATACTGCTCTTAAAGGGTTTGCCAGGTTACTTCTCAAGTAAATGGTGCCATAAAACACAAACTATTAGTTTTATTATGCCTTTTTTTATTGGTTGTAACAGAGTAACCAGATTTGCCTTGACTTAGAATGGTGGTTCAGTGGAAATAAAGAGTACATTACTGGTCTCCAATTTCCTATGAAAGTCACAACTTTTGAAGGTCTATGTAGCCAACTGCTAGGAGAAATTTGAACTTTTCCCAAAACATTTGCAAATGGATATTTTTCTAGAGGGTCGATCTCTCTCTCTCTCTCTCTCTCTCTCTCTCTCTCTCTCTCTCTCTCTCTCTCTCTTTCCCTCCCTCCCTTCCTCCCTCTCTCCTCTGCCTCTCCCCCACTTTCACTCCCTTCTCTCTCTCCCTCTGACTCCCATTTTCTTCCTGTCCTCTTTCAACTTCTCAGCTAGGATGCTCAGATATCAGACCTTATCTTCACATCCAATTTGACTTCTCCTTTTTCCTGTAGTTTCAGCAACTAAGTAGGAACCAGAAAGGACACTACCACTATGAAGAGGGTCCAGGGCATTAGGGACTTGATCTGTGGCTAGCATAGAAAGACTGTAGAGCACCTCTTCCCCCTACCTTCTGTTATCTATCATGACATGCCCCTGGCCCACCCACTGTCCCTCTATGATTGTCCATTTACTTATCTATGAAATGAGGAAGCTGTACTAGATGACCTCACAGGTCATTCCCCCTCTAACTCTGAGCCTAAGACCCTCCAAACATAAGATTCTAGAATTGCCAGGGGCCTTAGAGATGATCTCATCTAACCCCCTTGTAACAGATGACAGACAGACCCAGAGAAAGGTAGTTACTTGTTCTAGGTCTTCCAACTAAGTGATGTCTAGAACATACTTGTCTAGAACAAGTATGAGGAGCCTTCATTTGAATGTTGTATTATTAGTAACCCATTGACACATGATAAGGAGCTGCTCTTGATCCAGCACCTCTTTTAAATGAGTTTCTATGTTATTAACTACAGAATCTACACATTTGAAAAATGTAATATATATTTAGCTAAATAGATATTTATTAGTAATAGGAATACATATTTAGCTAAATTAAGATCAGAATGACAGTGCTTGGCTTGAATATTTAGTCCCAGACTATTGTAATAACTCCCTTTCCCCTCAGGAGTATCAGGGACCACCACAAGCTGGGAACCACCAATCTAGAACCTAAAAGCCAGATATTTCTTCTCAGTCTAGTTCTTTATTCACTATCCCAAGTTAACTCCTGTAAACCCATCCTCCAATAAAACAAACACAAATGCTTTTCAGGGAGAAGAACAAAGAATGGTGGATATATGTTATGCTTTAAGCATCCCTAAATCAGAGCTAATTCTCCACTGGTGACCACCCGAGAGCTTTCCCACAAAATGTGACATCTAATAGGTTTACAGTTATTGGAGTGCATCTCTGAAGCAAATGAAAAAGCTTAGATAGGAGAAGCATGAAATAGCATTGTTTGTTCTAGGGAGCATTACAAAGCCGAGGGATCATCTTCAAATTATCCACCCTTTGGTCACAGCCTGCTCATTTGGGAAGGAGCTGAAGCAATTTCATCAGATCTTGGTGTGCTAAGCTGGCTGGCCCCTGACATTCTAGCCTTTCCACTTGAGAGCTCTGGGATGCCGAAAGCTGAGAGTCTCTTTGGGAGGGGCTGTTAGTTACACCAGGAGAAGTGGGGGCAAACTAGGAATAGTGTGATGGTGTCAGTGGGGAGAAGGAGGCCAGGAAGGAGGAGATGCCTAGTCTGACAGTAAAGGGGTGACAAATGTTTGCTTGTTGTCAGAGACGCTCACACGAAAGGAGGCTTCTAATGGGAGCTCGGCGGGGCACTCAGGGCTGGTGTTCTGGGTGGGGGGGAGGCGCGGCGTGTCGGTGTGTTTATGTGATTAGCAACTTCCTCATGCAGGACCAATGCCTCTATTCAATATCAAGTTTCCTAAACAAGTTACAACAAAACAAGTCATTATAAACCCTCTGGTGAGCGGTTTTGTTTGTTTCCACTCCCTACCCTCAATAAACTCAGACACAGTTTTTCATTTTGAGTGAATGATTGAAGTGGGGATGGAGGAAGAGGGATGTCCAGCATCCAGAAAATTTGCACAGTAAAAATGTTGCATTGTTAATCTGTTATTAAGCAAAAGTCTTCACACCAGGCTGGGTGCTCTGCCGCCTCTCTGCACACCCTGGATGGAATTATGCATCATGAATAAAAACTGCTGTCAACATGCATTGGTTTCAGAACATTAGAGCATATGGTATGTGATTATCTGTATTGTCAAGTGCAATAAAGTGAATTTGGATATAATAAAGAATGTAATATTTTAGAAACTTGGTAATAAACTAGGGATGAGTTGACAGCAGAGTTCCTGCTTGGCCCTAGACATAAATAAATTGATGTAACTGGTGTCAAAGTAACTGGTCTCTACAGAAGAGCTGAAGAGTGGCCAGCCCTATTTGGATTCAAAAGGAGGGAGAGGCAGTGTGGTATAATGGGCGGCACATTGGATTTGGAAATCAGAGTTCAAATCCTGCCTCCTGTGTGACCCTGAATGAGTCACGGCCGCACACCTACTGGGCTTCATCAGGAAAATGAGGAGAGGTCCCTTCTAAATCTATGATCTTCTATCTAGATGAACCCTGAAATTTCCATCCATCTCTAAATCTTTTTCTAATAAGATCTAATCAGATGACTAAAAATCAGAGCCAGAAAATAGCCCTTCAGTTTCGATGTAAGACTCACCAGAAATCTTTGTCCATTCAGCTCAATGCAACAGGCATTTTATAAAGTACCTACTATGTGCAAATGATGAGATTACAAAATCAAATTTTAAAATCAGTCCCTGCCTTCAAGGGTATACATCCCACTGGAGGAAAGTAGTCTGTATACAGAGTCAGCTCAAAATCTTCAGAGCCCCAAGGACAGAGCAAGGATGAGATGTGTGTGTTATAGGATATATAGGAAAATGTCCTTGTCCCCTTTCCCATACCCCTGCTTTCCCCACTCACCCAATTACCCACCAGAGGCTTATATCTTTGAGTCCTATTATAATGCCACTTAGGAACATGAGCTTCCATCAAACTCCCTCTTCCTTAGGGTCATTAATAGCAAACCTTGAATTTTAAAGTAATAGCCTGTGTAGTCTTTGTTGGTTTATTACAAAGTGAATACCTGTGTGCCCTGCAAAGCAGTTTTCTGTCATCAGAAACACACACATCCTCCCTCTCTTCCTTGCAAAAGTGACAGACTGTAGGTATGCTATGGAGCTCAGAATATACACTGTCAATGATATGTTGGTTATTTTTGCTGAGCTGCATTTTTCCTCATTTATCCAACTTCTTTTTTATTCTTTATTATGAAAAGAAAAACAACAACATGGTTTTCAGAGTAGGAAAGCCGGGGGAGATATATTGGAAAGTGAGGGTGATATAAGCACAAACGTCACATCCAGGGATGGTGATACGTGTTGACAGTTGCAGCTGCTGGGAAGGATGAGGCTGGTGGATTGCTTGAGTTCAGGAGTTCTGAACTCCAGCGTGGCTCGAGCTGATCATTTATATACCCTGAGTCTTGAACCAATGGGAGCAGAGGACTACCAGGCTGTGAAATGGTCCAGTTTGGAAAAACCAAGCAAGTTAAAGCTTCTTAGCCCAGATGATTCATGAGCGCTTGGTATACTTCAAGCCCAGGCAAGACACAAAGACCCAGTCCTTCCCTCCCCACCCCCCAAAAAAAGAAAAAGAACATTACTAAAAACTTAAATATAAGAAAATATTGTAAAAGGTGTCCATAAAAGTGCACCTCATTATTCCCCCCTCTACGTGTCAGTTCCAGCCTTGCACTACTCTGAGTATGTTGCCAGCTTTTTGCTTGGTTCATAAGGAGGGTTCCCCATTAGGGAGATCTGACATATGGAAATCTAGGATAGCCTGGGGATACGTGTAAATAAACTGCTCTGGCCTAGGGGCCATGTGATTGGGTGTCCTTTGGCAAAAGAGGATGATGGGAGTGACAGGTCATGCTGGGTAAAGAGTTCAAATTCTTTTAAGACACTTGGCTTGACGTCCGAGTCAAACCCCATTACAGCAAATACTAATATAGTGAAAAGTCACTGAAGGATTTGCAGATCATTTCCAAATCCCAGCTGATAGCCCGTTTAGCACAAGCATAATTGGGCTCAATAAAAATTTCCCATATAACCAAAGAATTTAGACAGACCTTTATAGTTACGTTTTAAGGTGATTTGGTGCCCCATCATGCTATGTAGAAAAACCCTCTCTATAAATTGCTATGATAATGACTCAGGGCTATGATAATGAATGTATATTCACCTCTACATCTATCAGTCTCTGATTTCCCCCATCAAACTCTGGTCTCCAGAGTCTTCAGACCATGATTTTGCAGGTTACAAAGGTGATTTGGGGGGACACTGAGGTGTCTTATAGTAAATGGCAGTGCAAAGGCTGTTACTGTAAATTCCAAGGTTTGCCAGTAACAACTACAAGAAAGATAGTTAAATTGAACTTAATGCTCCTAAATGATCTGCAAATGTATTAATTCTACTTTCTGTTAATTAACAACATGATGAAACTGGCATTTCGTAAGTCAACGTGTAACACATGCTTTGGTAATTATGTACTCAGCGGTTCGGATTCAGAATGCTAATAGAATAAAATTTTAATGAAGATATGTTGCGATGAAAAATTTATCAAGAAAAGTTCAGGTACTGCTTACATTAACCCGGCAGGGAGTGGGAGGCAGGGGGCTCCATTGCAAGGAGCAGTCCTGTGGATTCCTTTCAGCTGGCACTGGTCTCTTGAGCTGAGATAGTAGCCCTCCATGCAGACACAGACTATACTATAACTCCCAGGAATTTCGGATAGCCTAGAAATGAGCCAAGTGGGCTCTGGGCTACCTAGGTCCATATCCTAAACAGATAAGCAACTGGAGGTGAGAATAGCCTACATTATGGTCAGGAGGTGAAGGTGATTAAACAGCCAAGTTAACTTGCCTGTACCTCACCTGGGCTAGCCAAGTAGACTCAGAACCCTTGGCACCAGTGGTTACATCACTTCCTTCCTTCTATTCCCATTTTCAGTAAGTAATATAGTCTCCTCCCACTGGTCGTTCATGGTATCAAGGATCAAAACCACCAGGATGTTGTGGAAATGCTTGCTTTATTTCTTAAGTTCAGAATAAAGAAATAATTTTTTTTTAAAAAGCACCAAGACTACTGGGCTCTTTGAAAATTACTCATCTGTTCACCAAATAAATACTGCCTTTGGAGCTGGGCTGTCTTGGGATCTGAGCTCCTGGTTTCACTGAGAAGTCTGGATTCCAGATGTCCAAAAGAGCTTGGTGTAAGTTGTTTATAGCAGGGAGAAAAAAAGACTAACCCCAAACCCCACCCTCATGATGAAATAAATGTGTTGGATACTACGTCCTGTGCAAACTTTTCTGCTTAGGAATTTTGACTGGCAGCTATTTTGCCTGAAGTCTCCAAAAAGGGTAGCTGGCAAAGGGATGACCTTGGGAAATATGAAAGCCAACAAAAATGGCCCTTTGGTGGTGGGGCAGGAGGGGGAGTGCTGAAAGGGTAGTAAGAATAGAAGGCACAGAGCCAGAATGTTGTCAGCTGGAAATTTTCAGACTATATCTCATAATAAAATCATATAATTTGTGGCTGCGCTGAAAACCCAACAACCGTCCCTGCTTCCATTTAGTGGTTTCTTAATGCCCAAGAACTTTACGGAGCCTTATCTGATGCCAGGAAGTATTCCCTGTGAACATGTCCATGGTGAAGTGGGCAGTGATCCTGTGCCTACTGTTGGCAGGCACTCTTTGGCCTTTGGAGATGATGGGTGAGTCTCTCTCTATATACACAGGTGTTTTTTTTTGTCTTTTTCTCCTTGGCAATATAGACCCTGTTGGCTAGGGGCTAGTATTTAGGAAATGGTGCCTCTTTTCTCTGTCTCTGATTCCCTTTCTCTGTCTCACTGCTACCTCTCCCCCATTCCCTCTCATACCCATTCAACACCATAAACACAGGGCACTGCTGTTGGCAAACTCAGTTGTCACTTCTGCCCCACAGAAAAAGAAGGCATTGTCCTCGAGCAAGAATTTTTAACCTTTGTGTGTGCTGTGGTCCCTCTTTGGCACAATCTGGTGAAGCTTATGGCCGCCTCCTTAGAATAGCTATTTTAAATGCATAAAATAAAATACACAGGATTACAAATGAAGCTAAAGAATAGTGAAAATAACAATGTAATTTTTTTTCCCATTCCTATACATGGAGCCTCAGAAATCAATGCATGGTCCGACCCCTTCCTAAGGGTGAGTGAGTGACTCATACGTTACAAGAAAGTCATAGGCCCTTGCTTTTAGGTCAAACCAAAGTAGACACAGAAGAAAATGAGAATCTCTGAGCCCTGCTGGAACATTTGAGGTCAGCCTAGGTAACTTCTCACCCAGAAATGTATTAAGTGAATTGCCCGAGAGAGAGAGAGAATATAGTTCAGTGGTCATCTTGGAGGGAAGATCTTCAGAGCCTTCAGTATTAACGGTTAAAGGCTTGTTGCAGAAGGTCAGATTTTATCTGAGACTTCAAGGTGGAAACAAAAACTTCCTCTATTGCTCTTCTATTGTTTTTGTTGTTTTGTCTGGTCCTATAACTTCATCTGTTTAGGGAACTCCTGGGCAAGGAAATCTGTACCAAATCAGATCCACACTCTGTCCATAACTTACAGCTCCACAGCAGGTGTTCTTACGTTTTTTGTATCTTGGACCCCTTTGGCAGTCCAGGGAAGCCTATAAATCCTGTTTTTAAATAATTGAAGGAAATGCTAAATTTCAGTTAGAGGTTAGTGAAAATAAATATATAATTTTCCCTTCCAAGTTCATGGACCTCCTGAAATAAATCCATGGATGTCGGGTTAAAAACACTACTTCCAAGAGTTGCCCATGACCCTAAGGAGTTAAATGACTTTATTCAACTTTGTCAGAGCAGGTTTGGACCCAGATCTTTCAGACTCTAAGGTCATCTCTCTATCCTCTATACCAGATGCTTCTCCTGACCCTCCTCATTAAGGTGGTTTAATTCTCTGCCTAGGGTGATCAGGAGCCTTTAGTACTATCTCTAATTGGGTAGGAGAATAAAGGTAGCAAAAACCTGGTACATAGTAAATGCTTAATAAATGTTTGTTGAATGACTGATTGAAACACAAGACTGATCTGGGCCAAGCTCTTGGCCTTCTGCAGGGGGAAAAGGACTGGACTTAGTTCTGGCACTTTCCTTGATGTCCCCGAGTTCCCCATGTGTTATTCCCCTTTGAAGGGCACACTTGGCAAATCCAGGCTTGAGAAAAAAGAAAAAGAAAACTCCAAGCTTTGCGGATTTGCAAAAACAAAGGCTGAAGAGGCTTTTTTCTGGTCCCCTTTCTCCAGCTGTGTGCCTGACCTCAGCTCCCCTCCTTCCTGCTGGGTCCGCATTGAAATCCTGGCCCCTTTTGCCGAGGTCCTGGTCTCAGCCAGTTGTCTAGCGATTTAATTTGGTGAATTTACCACTGAGTCCCAGAGTTTATATTGGCACTTAACAGCGGTAATATGTGTCTCTCTCGCCAAGAACTGACTATTTTCTTGACCAAGATGGAACACCACGCACAAAAAAATAGGTTTGTGAACTAATCTCCTGTCCTGACAAGTGTCATTCACAGAATCACTGCTATAGAGCAGGCTTGGAATTAAATGAGGTTGGTATTTTCTAGATGGAATCACAGGTGCTCTCGGTCTCACTCTCCTCTCTCCTTTCACTCTCTCTCCCTCCCTGTCTCTGTTTCTCTCATTCTCTCTTCTCTGTCTCTCCCTCCTTACGTCTTCTTCTCCCCTTCTTTCCCTTTCCCTCTCCCCTCTGTCCCTCTCTCCCTTCCTCTTTCTCTGCCTCTGTCTGTCTCTCCCTCCTTATCTCTCCCTCTCCCCCTTCTCCCTCTCCGTCTCTCCCTCTCCTACTTTCTTTCCCTTCCTCCCTCCTTCCCTCTCTCTGTCTCTGTTTCTCTCTCTCTCTCCCTCCCTCTCCTGTCTCTCTTCCTGTCTCTGTCTCTCTCTGTCTCTCTCTCTCTCGGAGGAGACTCTAAAGCCTCAGACACTTTCAAATAACACTATCAGTGTACAAGGCATATTTCCAAGTGTTTTTATTTTATTTTGTATTTTTGGAGAAGGATTCAATTCCAGGCTGTCCCATCCCTCTTTGCCTTGAGATCAGGGAGGTAGCAGTCTATCCCCTGCTATTCTTTGAGAGGCATAGGAGGTGATAGAGATGCTCACTTCAACTTGTCCTCCAAATAAATCCTTCCCATTGGCTTTCTATAGTCTGCTATTACATCACAGGAGGAGCATCATTCCTTGAGGAAGAGAAAGAGAGCAGCTAAACCAGGGATCAGAAGACACCTGGGTCCGTATCCCCACTCAGACTATTTTTTGCTACCTCTTTAACCTTGAGCAAATTACATAAGCTGTCTAAACTTCAGTGTCCTCATCTGAGCAATGGAGATCACAATAATACTTCTACTACCTACCTCACAAAGCTCTTGTGAGAGAAGCATCTTGCAAACCATAAAACGCTATAGAAAAATGATTTGAAATTCAAATCTGGCTGGGGGATAATGATGGCCTTGGGCTCCTAGGCTGAAATAGGCATGAATTCTAGATCCTTTCCTGAGAGCAGATTTTTTTAGGGGTACCGGAAGGGTGACAGAGAGCTAGAGATCAGCAAGTGCCTGAGGGAGGACAAAGAACAGAGGAGGGAGAGGGATCAGATAGCATAAATTTGACACCATTAAGATATGGGTGAAGGACCAGAGCCAGAAGGCTGAGGAGCTCCAAAGAACAGCCTTACCTGGGACAGTGCTGCCCTTCAGGATAATGGCCTAGAACCAGGGGTCCTTAATCTGGGATTGATCCATGAGTTTAGTGTTTTAATGTTGTAATAATTGCATTTCAATGTCCTTTCCTTTGTCATCCTGAACATTTTATTTTATACATCTAAAAATATTATGGTTGAAAAGAGCTCTCTAAGTTTCACCAGACTGCCAGAAGGGACTAAGAACCCCCAGACTAGAGTTGCAGAAAGCATTCCAGGAGCAATTCTTTGCTTGCCCAGGTCACTGAAGCCCTAAAGGCTCTTCTGCCAAGAGTCTCTTAGTTCTTTCTCTTCCTTCAATGATTCGGGAGACAGAGGCTGATGCTTTCTTGACAACCTTCCCCTTCCAGAATATCTTGTTTTATAGAAGGACAGAAATCTCGACAGCCGACATTGGCTATCCTTTGATCATTCAAAAAATAATTATTTAATAGAAACTCATCCTTCAATGGTCTTCTTAGTTCTGCCTTTTGCTTTTAAAATACGTATCCCCACATTTCAAGGGAAACTTTAAGCAGAGCATTCTGGGGCCAAAAACAGGAGGAAAGCTTCTTTCCAGCTGAGGAATGATTTCAGGTCTAATGAATAGAGCCAGTTTGGCTTAATATTAATTTAAAGAGTTCAGCCTTGTACTTTGATGCAGGCTAGATGGGAAATTTCAGAAGGATGGTTATGTTTTCTGATCTCCCCTCCCCCTGCCAGCATATGGGAGTCCCCTCCCTCCTCTGTGCCTTCTCTCCAGAGGTGGCTGGAGAGCCGCAGGTGTGAGCTAGCTTGCTCTTAAGTAACTTTCCCCCTCCTGATTAAGTGGTATGTGTGAATGAAGGAGATCCATGTTGATTCACACCAATCTATGCCTCGGCCGTGTGAGAGCTACTTCCAATTCCCCACAGCCCCAGCAAGCAGAAAGAAATATGACCGGGCAAGTTGAGAAAATAAATTAAACTAATGTCAACTTTTCTTGTTTCTCCCCTCATTATTAGGGGATGGAATGGGGCTCATTTATCAAGCGGGAAGAAAAAATTAATTGACACAGACTTTAATATTATGATGTCTGGCTTGTCTGGTCACATTCCTTCATTTTTTGAAAGGCATTTTATTACAGTTTACAACCACCAGCTGCCAAACTATTGGTGTAAACAGGAGAGCAGGTGCATCAATAATGCCACACTGGAGGGGCCCCAGATACCAACCTAAAGGCTACTTTGCAGGGAGAAAATAATGCCAGAGTTGGGGGGGGGGGGCAGGGCAGCCAAGTGGAGCTTGTTGGATTTGAGGGAAAAGAGAGTGTGGCAGTGGGGAGGGGGTGGGTAAACATGGGTGCATTGAGAATGGAGGGCTGCAGAGGCTTTGTGTCCTCTTTGCCAGACATTCTGGGGGAAGGAGAAAAGGAAAGAGGAGAACAGGAATGTCTGCCTCTTCTACTGGTCCCCTCCTGGAGTCTTTGTTTATAGCTAGCCCCGAGGATGGTTCCTTTGCATGCCCAGGTCCCTCTTTCTTCCCTTTGTTCTTTGTTCCCTTATCAGATAAATAATGAGGGACTCTAGACGGGAGTATGTTGATTCCTCCAGGGTGGCTGGCCCATTTTTTTTTTTAAGCCAGGTTGCTGGAAAACAGGACTCTGTTTAAATGGGTCATCAAGTGTCACGCTACTCCCGCTTTTTGCACTAGGGCTGATGTTATAGATTGAGGCAGAAGTGGAAAGAGAAACTGTGCAGCGAAGCAACTCATTCCCTTTAAAATCTGGGTTAAACAGATTGGGGATGGGGGGAGTTGTTTGAGAATCACTCTGTGTTTGCTTATTTCTACCCTCTTAAGCTGGGTTTGCCACTCTGATGTAATTGGCATAGGATCATGGAATTCTGTAGCTCTCTGGAAACTCCATCTAGCCCAGGGGTTTTCAACCTGGAGTCTGTGAACTTTTTTCTCATATATCTGGATAACTCTATTTCATTGTGAGTGGAATGCTCAATTATAAGTGATTTCCCTCTTAATCTATATTTTACTTTATGCATTTAGAATGTTATTCTGAGAACGGAGTCCATAAACTTCATCAGATTGGCCAAGGGATCCGTGACAGACAAAAGGTAGAGCACCCCAGATCTAGGCTGACTCCCCTTCAGTTGGGAGGAAACCCAAGCAAACACCAGTTTTAGTTTTCATGTCCTTTTAGTATTACTTCTAAGCTTCCTAACAACCACCTGAGGTCGATGTGTTCCATGTGTTATGTTCTCATACAGATGAGGAACCAGCACAGGTTAACCTGAGGGGAAAACCAGCTTGAGAAAGGAATGAGAGAGATCTGATATGGTGGAGCTGTCTATGGTGTGGCTACAGACCAGCCTTCTTCAGTATAGCAAGCTCATTTGCTTTCTGTTATTTATGACAATCTGATGCCCATTTCCCAGATACTGTAACAAGGGGAGGAGAGCATTAGTGAAATTTAGCATTGTTACCTGTAGCCTGTACCCTGGTTTGAAAGTGAATTGCATGAAATGCAAACCTAGTTTAGAATTATAAGGGCCCAGCTCCTATCCTGCCACAGGCTGCTGTATCCAATGCAGTATTTCTAGTTTGGATGTTAGGTCCAAGACAGCAAGGACTGGCATTGGGCTAGCTCTCCTTAATACTTTGTATCTAAAAATATTTAATAAATAATACAAGCAACTCTTGTTAGTTCATGTTCATGTAAAGGAACAGTGACAGAGATATCCCAAAGCAGAAAAGGATGAGAATAAAAAATTCGAATGAACTTTTATTGTTTTGGGGAAGACTTAACTTATACGTTATAAATCATTCCCCCACTCGCCCCATTTAGGCTCATATTAAAAGCATAACATTACTTTGAAAAGATAATGTTACTTTAGCACACACCAACTTAATAGTAAGAGGAGGAATTCCCAGAATGTTCTGGGTTGCAGGGGCTAAGAGAGAGAGAAACCAGGTAGAAATCTTCCCCACCCTGCAACCCCGAGATAATCCACAACATTGGATAATTGAGAGTTCACAGTGTCTCAAAAGTGATGGTGGTTAATGATGATACCACTTGACATTTAGTGATGGGAAAGATGAAGAGGATGCTATGTCTTTGATGGCCTACATTCTATCCAGAGACCACACCTCCTCCCTCACATCCCCCAGAAATGGCCGGGGCTAGCTAATGCAGTTTTCTGAATTTGATGACCCCATTGTGTGTCTAGGGTGACCTCCAGGAGAGAGGGCTCATTTCCCGAAGTGTATATCTCTACTGCCTGTGGTTTAAGAGCCTAAGGGGAGGGGTTCCAAATGAGTTATACATACATTTGCATACACACACATGCCTTTAGTTCCTCCTGTGATAGCTGGAATAAATCAGACCATTTTCTCTTTTTTTCCCAGTTCTCCCCCTAAACCAAGTGCTAGATTAACTCATGCCTCCCATCGATTTTCATTGGAGATGCATTAGGCACTGCCTGATTGCCTATTAGTATCCATTGACCTATATGAAAATAGAAAATGATTTTTGAAGATAAGAGTAGTCTGTTCCTACCACTACCCCCCAAATATCTCCAAATCTAGGACTCACTCTTTTTCCAGTGGGTGGTTGCATTTGGCTTAACCTTTTACATTTTGAGGTGTTTTGTTTCCTGGTTTCTACTTTTCGTCCCCCCCTCCCTTTTTAAAATAGACTATTATTCGAATGAATATTCAGTTCTGTTTATTTGAATAAAGAAAAGAAGTTTGACTATTAAATGCTTATCTCCTAAATAGGGCTTGTTAGTTTCTAATAATAGCTTCATTCAGAAGGATGCTGGATGCTCCCTGTCAAGTGCTATCCTATTTGTGTCCATTCTCAACACCCTTCTTTGTTTGGTGTTTATTCTCATGCACACCTTCCTTGGCACCTTTGGGCTAACACATGGTGCCTCTGATTTAAAAAACCCAACAACTACAGGGTTGGGATTTCAGCAGTGGGTGGAGGATCTAATTTCACATCCCACAGCCTGCTTCTGATACTTTCCAGCTGTGTGACTTAGGCTATATTGCTTATACTCATCTGTATAATGGGAATAAAAATTCATGGAATGCCTATCTTGTAGGGTCATTATAAGGCTGAAAAATAAAGAGTGCACATCCAAAACAAACAAACCAAAGCTAAAAACCAGCTCCTGTTTTTTTTTTTTTCTTGAGGGCTTTCTCTAGTCTTCTCCTTAAAGCAGCCAGTGGTTTTGAATTGGGCACCTTCAAAAACTGGAAATTCCTCAGATTAGTGATAAGGATTCATAGCTGCCTTTGCCACAGTTTTATGACTTGAGATCATGTTATTATATTACTTGAGTTATTGAGATTGTGGGGTTAGAGCCTCCCAAGTAGCCACGGGTCTGAAGGGAAGGGGAAGAGGGTAGTGAATATAGAGTTGGCAGAGCAAATACACCAAATGTCTTCTCAAGGTTAAGGGACTCATTTACTAGCTGGGTGACCCTGAGCGAGTCCCTGAACATCTCAGAGCCTCAGTTTCTTCATCTGAAAAATTGGAATAATAATAGCATCAATGCACAAACATTCAGCAAGCACCTACTATGCGCTTTGGCACTTCGCTAGCAGCAGAGTATGCAGATGTAAAGAATGAAACAGTTTTTGCTTGCCAAGAGTTTACATTCTAATGGAGGAGACAATGAATACGTCTACAAGTACGTGCAAAATAAATATGAACAGAGTAAGGATCAGAACTGTTATTTCGTTGATGTAGGGAACTCCCAGGTGAGGAAGCTCCCTCTACCATTGCCGGTCACTACTTTTTCTGTTATAGTCTTAGAGAGTTTGGGACACTGAGAGATTAAGGGACTTGCCCAAGGTAACATAGTCTATATGTGTCAGAGGCAGAACTCAAACCCAGGTCTTCCTGGCTATCCCTCTATCTACTCTGCTTCTCATAAATGCAAAGAAAATAAATACAAAGCAGTGAAATCAGAAGCAGTTTGCGGAGGGGGGGAGGGCACTTCACAGAATCCTTGTGTGGATCAAATGAGATAAATATACTACGTAAATGCAAGCTATTTTTATTGCCTCCCTAGCAGGCAGATTGGGAAGCAGGGCTTTTGTGTCCCTGACAGCTCCAGGTACATGAGACTTCTAACAATCTTATTCTTTCCAAAGCACCCTTTGAGCCATTTCTGGGATTTCTCTTCTGCTTGACTTTCTCCTCTTCTCCCACACTGTCTTCTTATCCTATACAGATCATTTGAAGGGAGAAAAAAAAAAAGACCTCTCTACCCTCTGCTTCCTTCACTCTAATTTATGCCTGTCTTCCTTCATCCCACTTTTTATTTCATTTGGGGGGGGGCTGCTAACCACCACACAACTCATTCATTGTAAATGATAATGCAGCCATGAGAGAAAATGATTACCAGTTAAGGAATAACACTTATTGATAATTAAGTGTTTCATCGCTTCTTTGCTTTCCCCCAAGTGGAATAAATAAATATTTTAGACATAATCAAGTTTGTTTTCTCTACCCAGGCCAAACAGACAGACATGTTAGAATGATGTACGTCTTTAAAATCCTGTAAATGAGACTCGACATTCTTGAATTGTTTTGCATCCTGGGTACATGGGCTTGAAACCCAAGCTATCTCCTTTAATCAAGAAAAAGCATTTTTGTGATACTTGAATTCTCAATCCCATGGGGTTAGGGGAAGGACCAGTCAGGAGAGCATCAGAGTTGGAATTGAAAGGACTTGGTGAAACCAGCCTCTCCTCTCCCTGCCCCCTCTACCCCAAACCCCTTCCCTCCCACCCCCAGATGACAGTCTGCATTTCAATTCTGATCTCTCCTAGATGCCTTATCTCAGAACTGGTAGCACTGTCTGGAAAATGAGGGCAGCAGAATTCTCCATCCTTGTGTTTGTTAACAAGTTCCTAATGACAATGATGCCTGGCATTGAGACAATTAGTGATTTATACAACAAGTGTGGATGGTCTGTGGGGCAGGGAAGGGCTCTTGTCTCCCTGCTAGGGAGATACGCTGCTGGCAACAACAGAGACAAGTACAGGCAGAGTACAGTGTCACCTTTAAAATATTCTGACCATCAGCTAGGAAGATGACAAGCCTGTGACTCACCACACAACATACTGTGTGCCCTGTTTTGCAGTAGCTGAAATGGGTTATGCTGAACCATTCGTACTTTTCACCCAAGTCTCCTGTTGAATCTCAGCACATGTAGTACATGAAGTCAGCTGGCCTGGTTGCAGGTTGAAGTCTGTGTTGGGGGAGAAGCTTGTTGTGGGTGTGAAGGTCAAGCCTATGACCTTGATCTTCCCAGGACAGAACTGTCAATTAAACCAACTGGTATAATAACCCAATGAGATAAAATCTGTTATTATTCCCAGTTTACAGATGAGAAAACTGAGGCTGAGAGAGGTCAGGTGACTCACCCAGAGTCATATACCTACAAAGTGTCCAAGGCAGAATGTGAATCTTGGTCAACCAGACTCCAAATCCAGTACTATAACCATTACATCACCTAGCTGTGCAAATAAATGGCCATTTGTTTGAAATACAGCTAATTCATAACTGGAGCAGGATGAGTAGGTTGAGTTTTGCACCAGGGCACAGAATTTGGAGTTGACCAAGCTGCCATCTTTTTACAGTGTAGAAATACCGGAGTCTGGCACCTAGTTTGCAGAGAGTTAAAGAAGGAAGCTTCTAGAGGGCAGAATAGGTTAAGTTCTGGTTCCCCACTCTCCGATGGTCCAAGTGGTGACTTCCTCAGCAGCAACCTTGTGCCTGTCTACCCAGGCCTCAGTCCTACTATTTTCCTGAGAACTTGAATGCTTCATGTCGCTCATCCCTGGTGCTATTTGGGGCATTTGCTCCAGGTGAAAAAACAATCCTCATTCTGGCTCTGGTCACACAGAGGAGTCCCATGTTTATATAGAAGGTTCTGCTTGAGATCCCTTCCAACTCAAAAGCTCTATGATTTTCCAAATAATTGCATGCCAAATAACATAGATATTTTAGATCACAGCCTGGCATCTTTCTTCTGTGATGAGGCAGCAGTATATTATCCATGAAAGCTGATTTGGTCCGTCTTGTGAACAAGTAAGTTTGCTGTCACTGAAAAGGATTCAAGCCCAAACTGGATGCTCATCTCTTAGGGATATTGTGGGAAGAATCTCCATTTTGATAGGAAGTTGGATTAAATACCTTCAGAATTCTCTTCCAGTGCTAGAAATGAAGGACTCTAGATGGATTCCTCTTTAATAAATATTCAGGAAAAGTTTACGAGGCTCCACAGAACATTGTTAGAAAAAAATAAAAGTTTTTCTGGGGGAGGGGTTGGCGGTGGTGGGAAACAACGGAAAATCATAGCAGGCAAGCCAAATAACAAGGAGTTTTTTGGATTATCCATGGCAGGGGTGGGGAGCCTGCGTCCTTAAGGCCATCTTTGGTCCTCTAGGGCCTCAAGTGTGGCCCTCTGACTGATTCCAAACTTCACAGAACATATCCCCTTAATAAAAGAATGTGTTCTGTAAAACTTGGACTAGGTCAAAAGGCTACCCTGAAGGACCTAGAAGGTCACATGTGGCCTTAAGGCTGCAAGTTCCCACTTCCTACTCAGTTATAGATAATATTGAGAATTTAGAGGGTGGGGAAGGAATAAGGAAAGAAATAGGAATGAAAAGAAACCAGTCCTAAGGAAACTGTAGGTAACCACAGGGAAGGCTGGGGATTTTTCCTTGGCACCCATTGTGGTCGGTGATTGAACCTGATAAACTAGTGTTCATGTTAGGCCCCATTTGAAACAAGATATATACTCTTTCCTGATCAAGGCTTCAAGCCCCAAGGGTAACCTACTTTATAACTTGTACCAGGTGAGTTTAGGAGAAGCATGCCAACTCTCTTTACTTCCAATTTTCTTATCCCAGGCTGACTCCTGAAATAGACATGTTTAATCACCAAGGAATAGACTTTCAATCAGTCGTTGAGCCAACAAGTATTCGTTAAATGCTTACTGTGTGTCAGGCACTGTACTAAAGACTGGGAATACAAAGAAAGACAAAGGGTAGTCTCTGCCCTCAGGGAACTCCTGTTCTAATGACAAGACAACATGTCTACCACAGGGCACAAGATACAAGGTACAAGATCTATGCAGAGTAGATAAAGGTAATTTGAAAGGGAAGGCATTAGCAACTGGAGGAGAGGGGGAGAGGAGCTGGGAAAGGTCTTCCAAAGAAGGTGGGCTTTGAGCTGAGCCTTGAAGGAAGCCAAGAAAATTTCAGGAATAATGGGGCAGACCATTCCAGACATGGGGGATAGCCAGTTCAGAAGCAGGAAGGCAGGAGATGGATGACATGTTCAAAGGAGTGCAAGTTGGCCAGTATTGCTAGGTCATAGAGTGCAAGGAGAAGAGGAACGTGTAAGAAGTAGTTAGGGGCCAGACTGTAAAGAGCTTTCAAAATAGAGTTGATATCTGATCCTGTAGGTAATAGAGAGTGATGGAAGCTCATTGATCCTGGTTTTTGATAGTTTTATCTTCTTTTTAGGAAAATGACCTCAATATCTAAGTGGAGGATGGAGTTAGAATGGATTTGAGGCCAAATCAGTTAGGAAGCTATTAGAATAATCAAGGCAAGAGGTGATGAGGGTCTGGACTAGAGTTCTGGATATCTAAGTAGAGAGAAATGAATGAATACGAGGAACGTTTGGGGCAGCTAGGTGGCACAGTAGATAGAGCACTGGCCCTGGAGTCAGGAGGACCTGAGTTCAAATCTAGCCTCCGATACCAGCAATTCACTTAACCCTGATTGTCTATGGGGGAAAAGATTTGACAATAGGTTGGATATGTGTGGTAAGTGAGAGTGGGGTCTAGGATGACTGTGAGTTTGTGCACTTGGGTGATTCAGAGTTTGGTGGTGCTGGTGACAGTAACAGGAAAGTTTTGTGGGGGGAGTTTGGAGGGAAAAAATATGTTCCCTTTCAGATGTGATGAATCTTAGATGCTTATGGGATATTCAGTTCTAAGTGTCCTTGAGGCAATTGGAGTTGCCTGATTGTAGTTCAATACAGAAACTGGGGCTGGGGTATGCAGTTTCCAAAGAAGCTGGTAGAGGCATGGAGCATTTGATCTGAAGGGGGTATAAGAGAAACTTGTCTGCCTGGTGGTTCACAACCTTTGGCATTTCGGTGGCAAAGCAGAGAAGAGCTGAGCCTGAGTAAAAGTCTTCCCTCAGAAATTTCCTGTGTGACCTTGAGCAAGTCACTTAACCTCTGCCTGCCTCAGTTTCCTTAACTGTAAAATGGGGGTGATAATAGCACCTCCCTCCCAGGGTGGTTGTGAGAATCAAATGAGATGATATTTGTAAAGTGCTCAGCAGAATTCCTGGCACATAGTAGGTACTTAATAGATACTTGTTTCCTTCCTTCCTTTGACCTTAAAGGGAAAGTTAATGAGTCATTGAGACTAATGCTTAAAAGGAAACTAAATGAGAACTGTCTGTTTTTAAGAAAAAATACAATTCACATGTAACAATGATTTATCAAGGCCCCCCCAAAATAATTCCTGCTCCCCTAACCCTTAGGTTGTATGCATGTTGTATCCCAGTCTCCACTGATCTGAGGATTTTTGAGTATCTTTCCAGAGATACCAGTGACCCTTTTTTTGGACTGCAGCAGAATACTGGAAACCAGCTTGAGATCTAATAGCATATGCATGAGTTGCGGAAGCTAGGGACTGTTTGCTTGTTGTCTTGTCTCCCCAGTGCCTAGCATATTGCCTTGAACAGAGTAGATAATTAATGTTCATTGAGTTGAGTCCAGAGAGAGTTATAGGGGAGAGAGAATTGGATTTGGGCTTCGAAGAACTGTGTTCCAATCCCCACTCTGTTATCTGCTCCTTGTGTGGCCTTGGGCAAAAATTCCAGGAACTTCCTTCCCTGGGTTTCCTTACTTATAAAATCAGGCAATTGGATCAAAGGACATCTTAGACCCCCTTCTAGCTTTGACTCCTCCAGTCCTAAGTCTTGATCATGGTCACGTAACTATTTGGTGGCACTGTTGGGAAGGGGACTGTGGTTTCCATCCACTGTACTGTCCGTCTCCCTCCCTGCCTCATACTTTTGGGAATTAGGAAAGGTCTTGTGGTAGAATATAAAGAGGGCGAAATTTACAAGGCACTTGAAGGTTTGCAGAGCCCTTCACAAATATCTCATTTAATCCTTATAGCAACCCTGGGAAGTAGATGCTATGATTACTCCTGTTTTACAGATGAGAAACCTGAGGCTGAGAAAGGTAATGGTCCAAGATCACAGCTTAGTAAGTGTCTGAGGCTGGGATTGAAACTTAGGTCTTTCTGACTCCAGGTCTGGTACTTCCTATTTGACCTTACACAAAGTCACATAATATCTCTGGGCCTCAGTTTCGTCGTCTATAAAAAGAAGTGGATTAGATGAGGTAGATCTCCTAAAGTCCCTGCCAACAACGATCCTGAGAATAAAGCTGAGCTACCTTCTCTTATATAAAATGATTTTACTGTGGAGCAATATAACAGACGTGGAAGCCTGTTATGCCAGGGATGATTGGGCAGGGGGGGTGGGGGTGGAGGTTGTGAAGGGAGAGGAGGATGGAGGTGGGTAGAGGAAGATATGGGGAAAAGAAATTGGTATGCAGATTGGTGGTTGACTGCCCAAATTCCTCTGCCCGGTTTGTCTCACAGAGCTCATCTCCAGCAGAGCAAATACAGTGGATAGCTGACGGGCAGACAGCGGGCATCAAAGAGCCTTAAACTGCCCCAAATCTGCCGTGCTTTTGAAGCCACAGTGGGAAAAGGATGCCCGCTCAGAACAGAGGCCTTCAACTTGAATAGTTTCTTAGAGGCCTCAGGATGTCCTGATGAGGCATTAGAGGAAGTCATTCAGAAAGAAAGGAGCAAATAACCCCCTCCATTTCTGGGCTGACCCCAAGGGCTGGCCGTTTGAACAGGCCGAAAGGACAAGTGTGGACCCGCAGTGATCCACGAAGCTCTCATTATCCTGCCCGCCTGGCTCTGTGTGAGAAGCCGCTGGGTTCTGACCCTTATAAATAACAGACAAGTAAATTTCTTGTTTGCTTCAGGCCAAATGTAAACCACGGATTGCCGGCTGCGTGTTGCTGAAATCATTAACTTTTTTTTCCTGAAAGGTTCAGGGTTACAAATTAGGCAGCCTTTTCTCCCAGGCTGATGAGACCCCCTCAAAGGCCCCTTCTTGTGGCCTAAGGTGGTGCACCCCATCCCATAGGTGGGAGATGGCGCGGCAGAGCAGAACAAAGACCCTAGACAGCCAAACTTACTTACCTCTTCTCCCCCTTTTCTCCACTCTTGTCTCCTTAGGGTTTGGCTTCGTCACTTTTGAGAATGAAGATGTTGTGGAGAAAGTCTGTGAAATACATTTCCATGAAATCAATAATAAAATGGTAAGTGGACGGAGAGAAAGTTGGCACACGCAAACCCCTGCGCTCACATGCGTGCGCGCGCACACACACACACATACATTCTTGCTATGGTCCCCCACTCTGCTTGTCCAGTGGAGAAGGAAAGGAAGAAGACTGGGCTAAAAAGTCAAGGGGTTTTCTTTTCTCTTCTACTCCCCTAAGTTTGGAGAGAGAGAACAAATAGAAGGCTCATGGAGAGGTGGAATGTGGAATTGGAGATTCCTAGGAATTGGAGCTGATGACGTTGGGGTCCCCTTTGTAGTCTGTCTCTGAAGTGGACATGTTTTAAATCTGCAGCAAGTACACCAACCAAGGTGATGTTTTTCCTTGGAATGGTACTGGATAATTAAAAGGATGTTCTGTTTCTTCTCCCTCCCCTCCAAAAAATTAAACAATGCCGTGTTCTCTCTGGTCTTTTTCCTGCCCCTTTTCTAAGGACTTTTTTTCTCCTAACAGAAGATATGAAGGAAAGTTTGAGTCTGGGGGGAATAGAAAAAAGGTCTAAGAAAAGGTTGAATTTGAGGGGGGGTAGGATAGAGGGGAGATCTGAAGAGGGGTTGAAATGAGGGATCGAGTAGAAGGGAGAGCTGAGAGGAAGTTAAGTTTAGAGGTGGTGGAATTGAGGGAAGATCTGAGGAGAGGTTGAGGGGGAGGTTAGAGTAGAGAGAAGGTCTAAGGAAAGGTTGGAGGTGGGAGTTCTGCAGGGAGGCTGAGTTGGGACGTAGAGGAGAAAGGATGAGCCAACTTCCCAGGACAGTGACCACTAGGGGGCTTCATGATACATCCCAGATTCCTTCTGTTTGTTCTCTTTTCTCTCTCCAAATTTGGGGGAGTGGAAGACAGAAGAAAACCCCTTGCTGGGCCCAAACTGGCGACTCAGCCAGTGTTTCCCAAGCTGTCAGCAAATCCCTCCAAGCCATCACAGCTCCGTTGGCTTACACAACTCCCAGCCAAGAGAGGGGAGGAAGAGAAATATGTGTGTTTCAATCTCAGCAGTAACTTTGATATTTTCAGTTAAAATATTCCCCTTCCTTTTGTCAAAACATTCCTTGCTTCTGAAACATGTATTCAGATATGCATTGTATATTGGTCTGATATGTGTTCACCGACTTTAAATCCAATAATAGAGCTTTTAGTGTGGATAAGATCAAAGCAATCTTCTTAGCATATGCTACAGGCCTGATTCAACATTTGACTTGCTAATTTTTTCCCAGGGCACTAAAATAATATTGTTCATATTGTTCCTTGCCATAATATGCATCTAAAATGAAAATACAGTTTTCTTTGCATACTGTATGTTGGGGATGTCAGCCTGGACGTTAAGGTGGTACAGGGGAGATAGATGAGCTCTTACTTCTTTGCTAATAGGATTTCCACTCCCCCTCTCTGATTCCCCTCCCTACCATCTTCTCCCCCAACCAACCCCCAAAAGGAAAAAAATTCATTGCCTTCCAGGGTGAAGGGACAGCTACGTTTACATTTTCCTCTTTCAGCAAGTTGTCTTTTTGTCTGGTGATGTTTAAAACCCTATTAGAGAGGCTGGGAGATGAAATAAGCCTGGTCTCCAATACAGATGCCCTTGTTTATCTAAGGAAGAACCATATTCCTTGCAGGTTTCAGGCTGTCCCTGGTAAATACAGGTTAAGCATCAAGAGAATGAATGATGGCTTATGCAGAGTACTGGTAGGGTAGACCCCTATCCTCAAGGAGTTGACATTGAACACAGGGTTGTAGATTCAGGGCTACAAAAGCATTAAAGGTTGTCTGGTCTAACCCATTCATTTTGTAGTCACTTAGCTTATAGTTGGTCAGTAAAGATTTATTAAGCTCCTTCTATATGCCAGGCACTGAAGTGACTTAGTGGATAGAATGCTGGGTCTGGAGTCAAAAAGACCTGAGTTCAAAACTGTCTTCAGACACTTATTAGTTGTGTGACCTTGGACAAGTCACTTAACCCTGCTTGCCTCAGTTTTCCCATCTTTAAAATGAGCTGGAGAAGGAAATGGCAAATCACTCTAGTATCCTTGCCAAGAAAACCCCCATGGAGAGTATTGGTATGAAAGGTCCACGAAATCACAAAGAGTCAGACTAAGCAACTGAACCACAATAAAATATGCCAGGCACTGTGCTAACATGCTTGGGATATAAAGAAAGGCAAAAGAGAGTCTTGTTCTCATGGAACTCACAATCTAATGATGAGGAATCTGATATCCAAACAGGAAAGAGGCAGAACCAGGATTAGAATTCAGGTCTTCTGCTAGACAATTTGTTGCTTGTCCTTTGTTCTCAAAGAGGACCCCTGACATCAAGAGGGTGATGTCTTGACTAGTCAGTGAATTGGATTTAAGCGAGGCAGGGCTCTGTAGTCAGCAGCCTTTCTCCTCCAGAGTCATCAAAGTCCAGTGGCAAGGTATTGGTCAGGACAATGGTGGTGGCCCCCAATGCAGTGGGGAACCTTGACCTTTTTGAGCTAAGGTGTTTCCCAGATTTTGGTTTGTCTGAGGCAACATCCATTTAGTAATAAAAGGCTTGGTAAAAACTGAGGCCAAAAATCCAAAAAAGGATTAATCAGGAAGGGGGAAGACCCTTAGAGTTTCTGAGCACAACAGAAACAATTGCTATTTACACTCATTTGGAGCCATCAAAACCCAAATATTCACTAAGCAGCTAGTGGCACGGTAGGTGGAGTGCCTTTGTCTGGAGTCAAAAAGACCTGAATTCAAATCCAGCCTCAGGCACTTGTTAGCTATGTGATTCAGGGCTTAAATTCTGTCTTCAGTTTCTTCATCTTTGTCATGAGAATGAAATGAGATAATATTGGTAAGCACTTAGCACAAATGCCTGGCACCTATAGGCACCTGGCCTATTCCCTTCTCTTCTCAGCTCCCAAACCAATGCTCTGACTCACCCTGCTGCCTGGAAGTCCAATGGGGACATTCAGTTAGTCAGGGACACAACTTCTGCATTTATGTAATTCTTTTGAAACTTGTTCTCCAATCTCTCACCTCACTTAGTACTTGCAATAAGGGATGGATAAGGCAGGGAATTTTTTCTCCTTATTTTCCCTAGTAGAGAAACTGAGAAACTTTTTGACTCCAGACCCAGCATTCTATCCACTGTCACCTCAGTGCCTGGCATATAGAAGGAGCTTAATAAATCTTTACTAACTATAGACTAAGTAACTAAGATATTATGACGAAAGTTACACAGCAGCAATAATTGTTTGCTTTTATATACAGTTCTTTGAGGGATACATGGCACTCTTTCTACATGATCTCATTTGAGCTGCCAAATAGCCCTGTAGTGAGGTAGACCCTACAGGAATTCTGTACCCCTATTTGACAGGTGAGGTTTCCCATTGTTTTTGCCCATGGTCACACAATAAATGTCAGGGTCAGGGTTTGAGTGCAAGTCTTTCCTGGCTCTGCATAGTGCTTGGAGTCATGGAGCTGGAGTCTTGAGCTCTCAACAAGACCACCTACATTTTTGGTTGCCCATCGGTACTTAATTTTAGGTGAACCAACAGTAAATGGTAGGAGATCCTAGCCCCTTTGCATTCTATGGGCTGACCTGAAGCCAGAGGAACTTTCCAGCCATTTCTCCATCCTTAGAGATTTAACCTCCTTCCCCAAAAGTAGGAGTTCATTCTGACAGGGCAGTCACCCCTAGAATAGTCCACCGGGGGTGCCGTAGTGTAGGATCCTCTTTTCTTTGGTGCCATCGTTAGGCCTTTCTCTTTTAGATGAGACCCAGCATGGAGGAGGAAATTAACCCAGGCCCTGTCTGTGGGAAAGAAAGCCATAGACTCAGAACAGCAGTTCTCAAAGTGTGAACCAGACAAAAGAAAGGAGAATGACCAAAGTTAGGCACAAAGAAGGGTTCCCTGAAAGCAAAAACTTTACAGATAAATGTGAGACTGTTTGTGCAATCTCCTGGAAAATTTTCTTTCTTTAAATTCAATTTTATTTTCAGTTCCCCATTTTCTTCCTCCTATCTCTCTGTCTCTGTCCCACTGTTTGAGAAAACAGAAAACCACCAAACCTCTGTTACAAACATGTATAGTCAAGCAAAACATATTCCTATATTGGCACTCGTTCTCTCTATCTCTCTCTCTCTCTCTTTCTCTCTCTCTCTGTGTCTCTCTCCCTCCCTCCCTCCATCCCTCTCCTCTCCCCTGTGTATGTATGTGTGTCTATGTATATGTGTGTCTATATGTAACCATGCATGCACATGCACAGTCTGTACCTTGAGTCTATCCGCTCTGTAGCTGGAGGTGGGTAGCCTGTCCCATCAAGAGTCCTCTGGAATTGTGGTTGGTTTCATTGGGTTAAGTCCTTTAAAGTTGTCTGTCTGTCCAGTATTACTGTTCTTATATAAACTGTTCTCCTGATCTGTGCACTCCCTTTTGCATCGGTTCATACAGGTCTTCCCTTCTGGGAGATTTTCAAGGAGGGAACATTGTCATCTGTCTGTGATAAGTAGCAACATGTACTAAATGCCTGTTGCCTGAGGTTCATCTGTGAATCAGGGAAAAGGGTCAGAATAGACTCAAGAATTAGAAGAATGCTTCGTCCCTTCTTTGAGGAGTCTGTAGCCTTGTTCGCTTTGGTGCAGGGGGAGGCAGGGAATTTGACAATATGACCTTTCAGGTACTTCTTACTATCCCTCTGCCAGATTTTAAGTTTCAGGAGGGCTTGGACCATGGAGTTTGTTTTGCGTTGCTCTTCCCTACCTGCTCAATAATAGATACTCAATAGATGATTGATTTAATGAGTGGAAAAACCATTTAATAAGTCCTACTGTGCTATGCATTGTGGGTAAGTAGAACTCTAGGCAAAACTCTATGAGCCCTCTTTGAGATTGGCTGGTGGGTGGTAAGGAAAGCATCATAGAGCTGGGCCTTGGAGAAGGGGAAGCTTCGTGGCCAGATGTCAGGTAGATGCTGTTCTAAGCATGGGGACAAATGATGCCCAAAAATGGAAGATTTCACTCGAGAGAACTTCGGAGCCATCCCTTATGAGACACTTAGCTCAACCCATTCATTTTATATATGAGGAAATAGAGATGAAATGACATGCCCTGGGTCTAATAGAGCTGTGATTGAACCACACATCTCCTGACTCTAAATATAGTGCTCCTTCCGTTTCATCACATTGACCCATCATGCTGATGGTAGAGGGCAGGACAAGAATTGGAAATAAAGGATGGTCCGGTGTGATGGAACGCCGAGTGATTTGAAGCGGGAAGGGGACTGGCAATAGAAGATAAGACTGGAAAGGGAAGATTGTAGGATCATACGTTTTAGAGACAGAGGAAACCTTAGAGACCAACCCCCTCACAGCACAGGTGCAAAACTGAGGCCCAGAAAGATTGACTTGCCCAAAAACATACAGACAATAAGTATTACAGTCAAGATATGAGCCTGGTTTTCCGACTCCAAATCCAGAGCCCTTTATTCCAATGTCCCATGCTGACTAGGCCCTAGACTGCCATAATCCAGCACCTTGCTTTTCCCTTCTCCACATACTCTGTGTTCCAGTGACTTTGACATTCTTGCTGTTTCTCATACGTGACATTCCATTTCTCAGTTTGAAGCACTTTTATTGGCTGTCCTTTCATGCCTGGAATATTTTCCCTCCTCATCTCTACCTCCTAGTTTCTCTCAAGCTTCCTTCAAGCCTCAGCTAAAGTCCTACCTTCTGTAAGAAGCCTTTCCCAGGTCTTAGGCTTAATGCCTTCCCTCTGAGACTATTCTCCATTTATCCTCACTATATTTTGTTTGTACCTAGTTGTTTACTTGTCATCTCTCCCATTAGACCATGAATGAGTTCCTTGAGGGCAGGGGCTGTTTTTTCCTTTTCTTTATATCTCTAGCACTTAGTGCTAAGCACTAGCTTAAGAAATACAAGTTGACTGAATTGTTTATGATAGGCAGTAAATGAATGAATGAAAGAACTGATCTTGTAAGTTTTGTTTGGTTTCCTGAAGGTAGAGCCATGAGGCATTTTTGGATCATTGTCTTCAGAGTGGTGACCCAATATACTGTGTGATTTCCTCCAGTTGGATGTAAGATCCTCAAAGTAAGGGTGGTGTTAACTGTTCTCATTGTGAGCTCACTGATGACCAGCACGGTTCTTTGAGTGTCGTAGGCACTAAATGCTTGGCAAAAGAAGCAAAGTGCCTAACATTCACCACAAAAGAGGAGAAATTGGATCACGCACCAGGAAGTGACCAAAACCGTCAACCTGTACCTGGAATGCATTCTCACCTCTTTACCTTGGAATTTTAATGGCGGAACCTGATATGGAACCCAGAAAAACCTATGACAATTTCACATCACCTTTGATTTAGAGCTAGAAAGCACCTTAGAAGCCAGTCAGTTGACATTTATTAAGCACCTTCTACCAGACATTGTGCTAAATTCTAGGGATACAAAGAGAAGTGAAAGACAGGCCCCGACCTCAAGGAGTTCACAATCTAATGGAACTAAATCAGACCAGAATGACTCCTTTTACGGGGGAGGAAACTGAGGCAAAAGAGCGAAAGTAATTTGCCTCAGGTCACCTAGGAAAGCAAGTTTCCAGCCCTGTTCCTCTGGTTTCCTTTCACAGGAAAGAATACACCCTTTCCATCACAGTCACATATGAATGTCACTTATGTAAGTCAGTAGAACCATTTTTATAGTCATTTGGAAAGAAACCTCCCTCTTGTCCAGAGCTCCGAGGTAGGTGGATGCCAGGTAACACACGTGGCTTCCCCCCTGATTGAAGCAGCAACCCCAACAGTGGGGGTACTTACTTGATTAGGGGCCAAGAAGTGGCCTCAAAGCAACAGAAGCCCAAATGACAGTCGCATAGAAAGGAGACTGGATTTAGCAAAGAGCTGAATAGGAGTTTCATTAAGGACCCAATTATATGTAGCAGGAAATCAAAGCTGCTCCCCTCTGGTCGGGACTCAAGGAACCATCTGAAAAGAGTAAAGGGTGAGATTTATTTTTAGAGGGGAGAGACTGGGAGCTCCATTTGCAATTTACCCATGACAAGTTTTACATACATACATACACATGTGCATGCACACACACATGTACACAGATTAAATTTGGTGTAAGCAAACCACATATGTAGGAAATGAGGAATTATACGAAAAGTTGAATTAATTAGAAATAATTGGGAAAGCAGTATGAAATGATAGAAAGAATGCCTGATTCTGAGTAACAGAATCTGAGTTCTGATCTTGTTTCTTCCACTGATTGTGCTTGACCTTGGGCAAATCCCTTTACCTCTGTGAGCTTCACTTTTATAAAATGAGGAAATTGGGGACAGGTGCGGAAATGAAGGATTTGGACTAAATGAGTTCTAAGAGCCTTCCCACCTCCAAAATTACAATCCTGGTTATTTATTTTGCAAAAGGACTTTACCTTACAGAGCAAGCCCTTGATTAGGATAATTTAATTTACAAAGGTTTTATGTACACATTATTTTTCCTAAGAATATATCTCTTTGGCAAAAGCACAAATGCACCAGGGGACTTTTTAATTATCTGTGTTAGTGGAGGGGTAACAGTGACCTAAAGCAAAGCTCTCCTCATGTCCCTTCCCTGCTCCAGAATCTTCAACTCCATCTCCCTGTTGTCTCCAAGATAAAAATAAGAGTTCTCGACTTGACTTTTAAAATCCTTTACAGTCCAGCATCTATCATACATCTAACATGCCTTTCCAGATTTATTTCCTATTTCTCCGTTGCATGTGCTTATGGTTCCAGCCAAATTGGCCTGCTTCTTCCATCCTCCACACTGGGGATGCCATCTCCTGCCTCCGCAGAAAGCCTTTGTACCAACTCTGTAGGGGAATTGCAAAGCACAGAGAAAAATTGCTAGGGCTGGAGTTAGAATACCTATGTTTGTCTTATTCCTTTGATGCTAAATACCTGTGTGGCCTTGGGCAAGTCACTTAATCTCTAGGAAATACGTGATGCACAAATTTAGTGAATCCACTCCAAATGTTCCTATGGACTGTTGGTGCCCAACTAGTGTGGTAGAGCCGTCTGAGCTCATATTGGTCTGATGAGCCACAGTCGGACACACTGTCCCTTACTCTAACATAGTGATGTCATTTTGGTCCTCTGAGAACAAAGGACAGCAGTCATCCAGCTAATTTCTAGGCTTTCAGTTTCATCCTGTTTGAAGGGAAAGAAGGTTGCAGTAGTTAGACTAGCAGCCTCTGAGGCTCCTTCCAGTCCAAGTATACATACGTACATACATACACACAGTCCCACTGAAGCTGTCAATCTACATTTAGAATGCATTCTCTCTTAGAATTGTTGTTCAATCATGTCCAGCTCTTCATGATCCCATTTGGGGTTTTCTTGGCAGAGATACTAGAATGATTTGCCGTTTCCTTCTCCAGCTTATTTTACAAATGAGGAAACTGAGGCAAACAGGGTTAAGTGACTTGCCTAGGGTCTCACAGCTAGTAAGTATCTGAGGCCAGATTTGAACTCACAAAGTGAGTCTTCCTGATTCCAGGCCTGGCATTCTATCAGCTGTATCACCTAGCTATAGCTCTTAGAGGCACCAGAAGAGTCTGGATTCAAATTCTGCCTTTAGACAAGTTACTAGCTGTGTGACCTTCAGCAGATCAGTTTACCTTTCTGAGCCCAAGTTTCCTCATTTGTGATTTTGGGGGTCATACTACCTCATAGTGTGGACAGTGCATGTAAGTTGTTTCTCCAGCCTTAAAGCACTAGCTGTTTTATTAGAATCTTTAGTTTTCTTCAAGATTCTCAAGTATTGCTTCCTATGGAAGCCTTCCCTGGTTCCGCATTTGGGGTTATGGCTCTCTCCTACCTCACATTATCTTGCCTTTACCTGTTGATTTACATATTGCATCCTCTGGGAGAAGGTAAGAGCCTTGAGGGAAGGTGTCTCCAGTACCTAACTGAGTGCTTTGCTCAGAGGAGGCCTAACAAATGCTTATGTAACAGCAATGAATTCTCAGGTTCAGACCAAAAAAACCCCAAATTTCAAATGAATACAAATTTTATTTAGTTCATCCTTTGTTATGAAAGTATTGAGGAAGATGCAGAAAATAATAGTAATTTTTATTTGGGGGTGAGTTTGCATGTACAGACATAGTGGAGAGAGAAAACAGGCCTCAGATACTTAGGACCCTGGGTCAGTCACTTAAATGTCTCATTAGTCTAAGCAGGCCTCTAAAATGATAAATTGCCAAGAAGATGCTGACCCAACGTGATGTGATCTTACCTACAAGTTCCCTGTCCTAACGAATTCACCAGGTTTAGTCCCTCATTTATATAAAGCTCTGCCATTTATGATATTTTGTTGTTGTCCAGTCATTTTAGTGTGCCCAGCTCTTCTTGACTCCATTTTGCCATTTCCTTCTTGAGCTTATATGACAGATAAGGGAACTGAGGCAAAAAGGGCTAAGTGACTTGCCTGGAGTCACATAGCTAGTAAGTTCCTGAAGCTGGATTTGAACTCAGATATTCTGATCCACTACACCACCTACCTGCCCAGTACCCTAGCATTGATATAACTCTTTAATAAGGTTTGCCAAGAGGTTTACATATGCTTACTCATGTGATCCTCACAACAACCCTACACAGTAGGTACTATTATTTTCCTCATTTTGCAAATGAGGAAAGTAAGGCTGAGAGAGGTTAAGGGTGTTCCTTGGTCAGAGTCACATAGGTAGTTAAGTATCTGAGGCAGAATTTGAGTCCGGCGCACACACCAACGAACACACACACAGGCACACACACGCACACACACACACCCGACCTCAGCTGCTGTATATCTGGTGTTTCAATCTATGGAATTGGTATAGACCATGGGTGTATGTCCTGGACCCCAAGATGCTGCTGTATCTAGCCCCTAATCTTACAAGAGGCTGCCCCAGTAGATGGGAACTACACATCTCTATAAGACTAGGTAGCCTGGGTCTCATGATGGGGAGGAGGGAATATAATTTGTGACATGGATCATAGTCTCTGCCAGCTCCCATTTTGAGGAGAATTGAAGTGTGAAATCCTGCTGAGACACATCCCTTCTCCCAACCCCATGGCAGAAAAGAAAGGTGGCCCAGAGGGAGCCCTTGTCCTAGGGAGAGCCTTTGGATTATGCGCCTTAGTTTAATTGCCTTCCTATTTCTTGTCCAAACTGCCCACCCTTCTCCCACAGAGCAAAAGGTAGGTTAGGGTGGCAGCCAAGGCCTGCATTTGTGAACCAACCCAATCCTGATATCTCCTGGACTTAGAAACAAGATCTTTAAAGGGGTCCTGAGGAGACTGTGGGAACAGGGGGATGAGAGGACAAGGAGAGAGAAAGGAAAACCAATGAACAAGTTGGCAGTAAAGCTGAGGCAGCAGCTCTGACTCTAATCCTGATTTGGAGTCTAAAGACCTGACTTTTCCATTTTCCTCCTGGGTGACCTTGACCAACTCACTTAATCTATATTGGCATCATTTTCTTCATCAAATCCTGTTTTAGGGATATCAAGGTGGTGCATTGGATAAATCACTGGCATCAGGAGGACCTGAGTTCAAGTCCAGCTTCAGATACTAATTAGCTGTGTGACCCTGGGCAAGTCATTTAACCTTGATTGCCTCCCTACATCCCCCCAAAAAATCCTGTTTTAGACACTTACTGGCTGTAACCCCCTTAATCTTGGTCAGCCTCAGTTTTCTCATCTGTAAACTGGGAATACTAGTGCCTAGCTCACAGTGTTGTGAGAATCAAATGAGATAGATAGCAAATCTAAAGTACTTTGCTGTCCTTAAAGCACTAGCTAGTTTTTATTCCCGTCATTGCAATTTTTATTATTGTAGCTGGAAGAGTTTTGAGTTTGGATTCAATATCTGGGTTTGAATCTTGACTCCACCCCCTTACGTTCTTATATGACCTTGGGTAAGTCATTTGACCTTTCCAGGCCTCAGTTTCTTCAACTGTAAAATACGGAGGTTGTTTAAGATGCCCCTTAAAGTCCCTAGATCTAAGATGATCCTAAAAATACCATCCCATAGTGACCCTAGCCCAAGGTTTTAGGGAGTATAGCCCCAAGCCAGAGCTTGAACAAATGAACACAAGTGGCACCAGCCAGGGCTTGGATTTGTCCCCAGGTGCTAGAATAGTGTCACTTTCTCTAGGGACGTGCCTCCTGTCGAGGTGCTCACTGCACCTCCCAGGAACCTGTCTGAGGTCCCAGAGTCTGAACTGCTTCATTTGGGAGATGAGGCCCCAAAGGATTTGGGGGTGGGGATGGGGAGTGGTGGTGAGGCGGGCAGAGGAGGAAGGAGAGACTGAGGGATTAACTAGGCTGCTGTGTTCAGGAGCCTATTTCTAGCATCCTTCTCACTTGTAAGCTAATTTTAGCCTATCCATTCTGCTTCCGTTGCCATTTATAAAATGAGAATGTCAAATGCAGTATTAAACAAGGCAGGATGAAGGCAAAAAAGAAAATGCCAGAGAGGCATTTAATAAATGAACCTACGTGTTTATGTGGGAGGGATCCACCCCACCAAACAGCTTAAAACACACACATGCTGAAGCTCTCTTTATGCGGAGACTCAAAGTGCTAGAGCCAAGGGATGGAGGTAGAGAGGGTTAGGGAGGGAGAGGGTACAGCGTGCCCAGGCCAGGGGGGACAGAGGCTCTTCGGATTCTGATTTTTTTGTGTCTGTGTCAAAGGTTATTTGTTCCAGAGGGAAGTTGCCTTGGCTATCAATACAGGGCATAGAAATGTATTTCCCCCTCAACTCATTTGTCCTTCACATGCCCTTGACAGCTAGATTCACTGTTAGAGTGACTGAGAGATCATTTTCCCAAGGTAGCCAAATCTGAATACTCCAGCCTCCTTCCTGAAGCCTTTCCTGGTTACCCTGCCCTCTCCACACTGGGTGGGGTCTGCTACCATCCTGCAAGAGAAAAGGGTGAGGGGGTAGCATGGAAGTGGGAACTGAGGGTAACGGGGGCAGCCAGCTCAACTCTACTTCAGATCTCTTTTCCCTTTCTAAAGTTACCCTTCTGGGAACATTTCTCTCCTTGTTCTCCCTGGGATTTTTCCTTCTTCTTCTGCCCTGATGCCCCTTCCCAGAGGCTTTGTGCTAACACTAGAGATTGCTCCTCTTTTTTTATTTTCTTTTTCCTTCTTCCTGTTTGAAAGAAAAGAAATGTAAAGGGGAAGGGAGGGAGGGGAGGAGAATGAAATAAAAAGGGAAGAAGGGAGGGAGGAGAATGAGAGAAAAAAGGAAAAAAGGAGGGGGGAGAATGAAACTAGGAAAGAAAGGAAGAGAAAGGAAAAGGAAAAAAAAGAAAGAAGGAACAGCAGGTTGCCTAAGATAGCCCCTTGCTGAGCAAAGCTGAGGGTTCCAAGGCTTGTCAGTTTTGGAGGGGGTGGTGAAAGGGACAAACTCTCTTAACCTTGAAGTCACCTTGCAGACAATGTCCTTGAGTTGTCCTTCCCATCTTGGGGCTTAGGAGCGAAATAGGAAAGGCAGCCGCTGCCATCCCTCCACGAGTTCTTTCACTCTCTCCTCATGTACCAGACAAACAAAAGCTTCTGGGATGAATCCACCTACCCAGGTGGGTGGAGATGAGAAAAATGGTAGCAAGAAATAGGTAGATGGGAAGAGCAATGGGAATGACCCCCGCAGCTGGGCATTTCCCTCATCTTTCTCTGTTTCTCTACCTTCTCCATCATCTCATGCTGAATGGTCACCTTTTAAATATAGGTGGAGCCATCCCCAGGGCTTTGAGAATGATAGGCTGTGGCAATGATCTATAGAGGCTCCTGGTTTGGGTCTTCAATTTTTTTTAATTTGTTTTATGGACCAGATCTGTGTTTTCATTGATATAAGAAACTCCTTCCATCGATGTAGATGGGTTCTTAGGGAATCGTACAGTTTCCAGGACCACTGAGAGATTCAGTGACCTGCCTGGGGTTACACTGCATTGTCAGAAGCAGCGTTTGAACCCAGGCCTTTTTGACGATGAATGAGACCAGCTCTCTCTCCACTGTATCACACCTAAGTGAATAATAATAATATTTTACAGACAGCCTTCTTTAAGCAGAACTTTGCAGGCTTCAAATCCCTTGAATAGGCAGTTAAGACGCTCCTCACTGCAGCATTGGAAGGTGGATGGTGCAAACAGAAACTGAAGAAATTAGACTGAGATGCTAAGTGACTTGGGTACAGTCATGTTTCTCAGAGGGGTCAGGAGTGGCATTCATACCTAAATCCTTTAACTCCAAGATCAGGGACATGAACTCAGCAGAGCCAGAATTTGAACTGAGGTTTTCTGACTCCAAGTCCAGCACTTTTTGCAATACACCACAGATGCAAGGCATTAAAGGAAGGACTTTGTTGTGGTTCGGTTATTTTTTAGTCATGTCTGATTCTTCATAACCCTATTTGGGGATTTCTTGGCAAAGATGCTGGAATGGTTTGCCTTTTCCCTCTCCAGCTCATTTTACAGACGTGGAAACTGAAGCAAACAAGGTTAAGTGACTTGCCCAGGGTCACACAACTAAGTGTCTGAGGCAGGATTTAAACTCAAGGAGATGTCTTCCTTACCCCTGGCCTGGGGAAATGTGCATTATGCTGTCCAAAGAAAACACTGAGAAGGAATCAAAAATATGACATATGCACATTTCCCGCTAGAATCTGTGGTCCCTCTACCAAGTACAACCCTCTACTGTTGACATTTTTGTAAAACAAAGGTGTTGAAATAGAGGATAACAAAAGTGTGCTATAGGTCAGCTCTAGACCCCATAATCCTTCAGAGTGGCCTCAGGGTCCCAGATGCACTGGTATCTCCTCTCTAGCTACCACTTGCCTCCCCTCCTTTAAGTGGAAACTCAGGACCCTATTATCCCCATTTTACAGATAAGGGAACAGAGACTGAGAGCAGTCAAGCAAGGATCACATAACTAAGTTAAGTGTCTGAGGCAGGATTTGAACTCATACCTTGATGACTCCCAAGTTTGCTGCTCTATCCACTGCTCCCCTACCTGCCCGTTTCCCTCTCTCCACCTCTTTCTCTCCCATGTTTCTTGTGGGGCCTTCCCTTCCCTCAGAATCTCCTTCCTCCTGTTACTTTCTCCCTTTGCTGACCTTGTTTGCCTCTACCCCACGCCCTGGCTCCCTCCCCAGCCTCAGTGCTCTGCTGTGGAATCTGTATTCACCATTGCAGGCTGCCAGCTTTTCTAGGCAGAGAAGAACCCTGATAATTCATCCTAATTGGACAGGGGAAGGTCAGTCTGAATTAAGGAAAAGTCAGAGTAATCAAACCTCTTTTTTTAATTGAAGAAATGAGGTTTAGTCACTACAAAATATTGAGAGTAGTACTGCTAGCTAGGGAAAGGGATGCAGGACTATATATCTTAGGGAACCTCAGTGCTTAAACAAATACATATGAATCATTTATAATTAGCACATTCATCGTTTGAAGGTAAATGCTGCTACCGAAGGCCTTTACTTTTAAGTAGGCTAATATCTCCCTTGTTTACTGATCAGCTTACATAAAAGCCCTTGTTTTATAGCTGTTTTTGCCCAGTGCAAGGGCAAATCCAACTGAGTCCAAATTTACTAAGTGCCTACTATGTGCAAAGGAAAGACAAGGCTATTTCCATGGCTCAGAGTTGATCCAAAATAACAGGGAGTCCTTGGTCTAGTTTTGGCAAACTCTGTAAGGTGAATACTCTTGGATAAGCGTCTGCTTGAGCTCTGGTGTGCCTGTTGGCCAAACTGCATTTTTGTTTTGCCTTGTGAGTGGAGAAAAGAGAAGACCTACTGTTGGTATGTTGTCAGCTCTTTGTAACATTATGTTGCCAGTAAGGCGCAATAATAACTCATAACTCCCCTCATTTCTCCATTTTTGTCCTCCAGAAATATTCAGTTAATTTATACATACACACCAGTCTGGCGCAGCTATGCTGAGGATACAAGGGAGCCCAGTGGAAAGAGTTTCAACAGGAAGCCCTGACTTTAAATCCATTCTTAGATACTTACTATGTGATGCTGACAAGTTACTAAAACCTCTGTCTGCCACAGTTTCTGGCCCCCCAGAATTGTTGTGAGCAGCAGATGAGATGATAATTAAACACTTAGCACAGTGCCTGGCACATAATAAGTATTATTAATAGTATCAATAATATATTCATAAAATTAATCATAGAATTATGAGTAACTGTTATTATTCTTATGTGCTGGGGAAAAGGAATCATTTGTTGATGCCTGTCCCTTCACATTCTGGGTTCAAAGCCCTATTTTCTCTTGTTAATTCACTCTGGAGAGGGGAGTCCAGGGCGGTTGTTTCTGCCACCCCCAACTCCCCTACCCCATCCCAGCCCCATTCAGTGCTGTTGAAGTTCTTCAGAATTCCCATTTTCCCTGGGCCCCTCAGATCTGAGCCTTTCCCTGCCCAGTACCACAAAGCTATCCATTCCTACCATCCCCAGCTAGACAGTCAGGAGAGCAACATCTCAGTAGGCTCAATATCCCACCCCACATTTCCCTATAGACAACCACCTGTGACCCCAAACTTGGCTTTCTCCTGAAGGCCAGGAGTAACATCCCCATCTAAAAAAACTACAACTTCATCCTGTCACTGATCTTGATTTCAAACTTGCTGTCATGATGCCTACCTGTACATAGCTATTTGGCATGGTAGTTTATCTGTCTTTCTGTCGAGTGGCCTTGGAGCTGTTTCCCCGGGAGGTGTTTCCAAGGTAGTCCAGTGTGATGCAAAGAGTCCAGACTTAGAGGTGGAGGATCTAGATCTGAAC
The DNA here is from genome assembly GCA_028658325.1 of Potorous gilbertii. Classification (NCBI taxonomy): domain Eukaryota; kingdom Metazoa; phylum Chordata; class Mammalia; order Diprotodontia; family Potoroidae; genus Potorous; species Potorous gilbertii. The sequence goes on along the minus strand of JAQQSK010003040.1, from coordinate 36,584 downwards.
CCTGCTTTTGTCATCTGCTAATTGTGTGATCTAGAGAAAGTCCCTTGACCAGCCTGAGCCTCAGTTCTCCTCTGAAAAATGGGGACAATAGTGGCCCACACTACGTACCTAACTTACAACACCGTGGCAAGGGCAGGGGATTTGGAATTTGAGGGCTGCAGTTCCAGTTGTGGCTCTTCTGCTATCAAGCATTTATTAAGCCCCTATTATGTGCCAGAGTTGAGAAGTGGAAACAAAAATGAAGCCATCGTTACTGTGAAGGGACTAACATTCTCCTAGGAGGGAATAATGTGGACACAGTAAATGCAGAATAGATACTGAATAACTTGGCAGGGACAAGAGATGTTCCAACAGAAGGTGGCCCTTGAGGTGCCTTAGAAAGGAACCCTAGGGATTCTAAGAGGCAGAGATGAGGAGCAAGGGCACTTCGGGCAAGAGAAACAGGCATGGGCAGGAGAAGGAATGTCATGTGTAGGTAACAGCAAATAGGATGATTTGCCTAGAATAGGGGTGGGAAACCTGTGGCCTCGAGGCCTCAGGTTCCTCACCTCTTCTGTGTATAATTCAGGTTTCTTAAAGGAGAGTAATGTGTAGTAAGCCTGGAAAGGCAGGGTGGAGACAGATTGTGAAGGGTTTTAAATGCCAGAGCAGTTTGTATTTTATCCTAGAGGAAATAGGGAGTCATGGGAGCATCTTGAGCAAAGGAGGGGCAAGGTCAGATTTGTGCTTTGGAAAAACAGTTTATGGTCCAGTGAGTCTAACATGAACCCTTTGCTCCAGATGAGCCATAGAACACTAGGAATCAGACCCAGATTAGAAACGACCCAGAAAAACAGGAGTGACTTAAATTTGAAATAGTAACTTTTTTCTTGTTATTGTAAGTTTCCCTAGCTTCTTCTGATCTCTTTTCTACCTACCATCACCTTTTGGGTCTTCTTTATCAGAATCTTTGCTCTAATGAATGTTTTCATTGTCTTTAACCAAGACAGCTGGAGCAAAAGCTTTCAGATCGATAAGGTTCTCATAAAAATTTCAAGCACCTTCGTCCTTCCATATACCACCTTCTAAGTCTCATTTTCCTGGCTTACCAGGTGTAAAGAAATCAGTTCAAGGTCCATGCTCCCATGACCTGGGTATGTCTTGCAGAAGATTAGGTACGGCTTCATTCAGAAAGTGGCTGAGAATTGGCCAGGAATTTCTGATAACTCATGATCCATTTCTCACACAACCATCTCCCCTCAGCTCCCCCTTTAGAATTTATCAGTCACTCAACTCACATTCATCTATTAAGTACTTCCTATGTGCCAGGTCCTGGGCTAAGTCTTGGGGTTATTAAACAAAAGGAAAAATAGTACTTTTCATTCTAATGGGGAGAGGAGGAGGAAATACAAGAGAGGGATAGAATATGTACCAGGATGCCTTAGAGGGCATGCTGAGTCTTGAAAGAAACTAGTGTTCCTAAAAAGCTGAGAGAGAGGAGGGTGAGAATTCCAAGGATGAAGGAGAGCCAGGGCAAAGTCACTTACTTGGGAGATGGAGCATTGAGTGTGAGGAATTAAAAAGTAAGGCTATGTGGCTGCATTCTAGAGGGTGAGGAGGAGGATGATACATAAGAAAACTGGGAAGATAAGAAAGGACTAGGTTATGATGAACTTTAGCTGCCAAAGGAATTTACATTTAGAACTAGAGACAGCAGGGAATTGTTTGTGTTTATTGAATAGAGGGGGTAAAGGAAAGAGGTGGCACAGTGGATAGAGCACTGGGCCTACAGTCAGGAAGACCTGAATTCCAATCCAGCTTCAGATACTAGCTGCATGACCCTGGACAAGTCACTCAAATCTGTTTGCCTCAGTTTCCTCATCTATAAAATGAACTGGAGAAGGAAATGGCAAACTGCTCCAGTATCTTTGCCAAGAAAACCCTAAAGAGGGATCACAAAGAGTCAGACATGACTGAAAATGCCTAAAACAAATGAACTGGTTGGGTTTAGGATTTCTCAGGACATCCAGTTTGAAATGCACAATTGGTGGTAAGGGATTTTTACTCAGGGGACAGATTTTTTTTGTGTCTTGGGGTTTTGCAGGTTTGGGTGGTCCTTTTTCAAGTGTTTGGTAAAAGATGTAAATGGGTATTTTTTTTAACTGCTTCTGAAAAGGCTGTTATATCTCTGGGTTGATCATTTCTCTTGAAAAAATCAAGTTAAACCACTCTGCAACACCTTTCACATTCTTTTTTTTCTTCAAGTGTATTTATTTGTTTTCAATTTTCAACATTCACTTCCATAAGTTTTAAATTTTCTCACCATCCCTCCCCATGATGAAGTGCGATCTTATGGGCTTTACACAACACCTTTCACTTTCTAATCCACCAACAGCATCCCCCACAATACTAGCATAACTAATCATCACCAACAAATATGAGTACAAGATTCACAGTCAGCATTAATGATGACTTTCAACTGTGCACAGCTTAAGGACAGACTTTTGTTGGCAGCAAGAAGCCTGAAGATGGTCAATTCTGCAATAAAACACAAATTGATTCTTTGTTTGGTAGAATTAAGAGTTTTCTGCTCTTTTCTTCCAAAGGGTTTTCCTCCCTTCTCCCAGACCTAAAGCACAGCCACATAGGACAAAACACTTAACCTCTCTGGGCCTCAGTTTCTTCATCTGTAAGATAAAGGGGTTGGATTAGGGGGCCTCAGCAGTTCCTTCCAACTCTAAGTCCTTGACATTAATAGTAGGTGCTGTCTTCTAGCTCTGAATCCTGTGATCTCGTGAAATGAGATCATGGAGAGAAAATACTTTCTAAGCAGCAAAGCTTGCAAGGTATTACTTCTTACCAACTCTGGATTCTCAGTAAAAAAAAAAAATTGTAACTAGTGAAAAGGAAAAAAAAGTGGAGCAGAGACAAGGAAAAAGAAGGACAAAAAGTCTCTATTAGGCTTCTTGTCTTTGATCTGTACTTTAAAGGGAAGTGTTACAACTTCCAGATCTAGGATTGTCAAATGGGTCTTTGGGTAATTCATTTTACTCTATCTCTAGATACTCTTTCCCCTGTGGGAAGAGGGAGTAAACTATACCACACTCTCCCCTCCCCCCAAACATACGTACCACCACTGAGATGCATTACAGTGTAGCTGAAGGAGTGTTGAACTTGGAATAAGGAAGATCTGAATTTTTATTCTGCCCCCAGCATACTGGCATTGGGATCCTAGATAAGTCATGTAACTTCTCTCACCCTCAGTTTCCCCATATGTAAAATGGAAAATAAAAATCATACCTCTCTTACAGGTAATGAGATCTTGTATTTAAAGTGCTTCTTAAACCTAAAAGCATTCAATAAATGTTACAGAGAGGTACAGATATAATGTATTAGATAAATTTAGATATAATGCATAGAGATATAATATTTATGTGATAGAGTGTAATGTTTTATTGCATTATATTATGTCTAATGTGATATTAGATATAATGCATTAGATATAATTTAGATATAATTCATTAGATAAACGTTACTGTTGTTAATACCATAGCCAAATCACCTGTCTGAACCTTGGTCTCCTCACCTATGAAATGGACGTAAGAATACCTGAGAGGTCTATTCAGAGGCTCAGATGACATCAGTATAAAGCGGAGGTGTACGCTTGCGGCCATCGACGCTCCTGAGTTGGCCTGAACCAGAGTCAAATGGAAGTGGGAAATATTTAACAAAATAAATAAAAATACAATAAAATAGATCATTTCACATTCTAAGTCAATATGCTCCTTACAGGGATCCTTAGGTATGGTTTCCTGGCCTCCATTTCTATTGGAGGTGACACCACTGACATAAAATGCTTTGGAAACTATAAAGAACAATACTGGTGTTGGCAATTACTGTTATTACTCATTGTGGTCTGCTGGATACAGGACCAAACTCAAAGGCGAGAAGGTCTGGGTCCCACTGCAGCCTGTGACGCGCATTGGCTCAATGACCTGGGTCAGCCACAGAGACTCAGTGTTGTAGGCAGTTCTACAAGTTACAGAGGAGAACCCCACCTCCACTGTAGAGGGCATTTCCTTGGCCCTGAGGCCCCTAGATTGATGAACTCATAGGTACATTATCCATCCTTCTCCCTTACTTTGATTGCCACATCTGATTTGCTAAGCAGAGAATGCATTTGTGGTGTAGAAGTTTGAAATTAATCCACTCATGTATCTAGAGAGGTAGGACATTTCTGTTTATTGAACTCATAATGGTCATCTGTTCCTTCTGAACTTGTCTCTGGGACCATGTGTTTCTCTAAGTTATGAATTTTAAAACTTGCTTTCTTTATACCAACAGTTGACCACTGGTTACCCAAAGAGGTTCATTACAAAGTTGTTTTCTTCCTAACTATGCTGAACCAAATGGCATTTTTTTGTCCTCCAATCAAAGAGGAGTGTTGTTTTCTTCTCTTGTAGTTATGAGCTATTGCAGTGGAAGGTAAAGCAGGTCTGCATTCATGCAAAGAACTCAGTGTACACAACCCAGAGATGCTGCCTTCTCCAGGACCCAACTTCCTCTTGTTTAAAATATATCTTTAGACAGATTAGCTTGAGAATGGACTTTGTTTTGGGAGTTGATCATGGGTATTTTAGTAGTGGCCTTGCTAAAACTTGGGCCAGGGAGATGGGAGAGATGTATAGCAAGTAACAGCTTGAAAGATGTTCTTCTTGAGGCTGGTTGTCATAGGAACAACCACCATACTGGTTTTCTTTCCCTCCAGTTTCTGAGTTTGCCATCATTCACACATAGAACCAAGTAACCAGGGAGAGACAGATAAACTATTCCTGTGACATGTGTGGGACTAAATAAAGTCAAATCCCCTGCCCTATACCCTCTTATTAAAGTACTTTCAGTCCAATTCCTCCCCAGCTCCCCAGTCTACTAATTTCTATGGGCCAGAGAAATTTTTGGATGGGGGCAAATCCTTGTATCTGTTTGTTGATGTGGAATAGAGAGAGCCCTCTTCCTGGTGAACATGGTCATTTATCAGTCCCTTATGCCTAGAGGGAGGTCAGGTTGGGACTGTTGTGTTAGGGGGATAGTGAGAAGAATCCTAACCTTAGTCACTTAGAAGTCATGCACCTTGTGGAAAAAGCAACCATTGAAGAATGCAGAAGGGGACAGATAGAGACAAACGTTCCCATGCTGGGGGAACCACAGTCAAATGTAGCAGATGTTTTCCTCCTTTGGTCAATCCCCAGTTTATAACATCTCCACAGTCTCCATCCTTGGGGCTAAGATACAGACTAAAACCGTGATCCCTTGATTTAAGGAATTCCCTGTAGCAGAGCAGGTCAGCACTGTCTTTGCAATTTACAGTCTTAGAGTTGCTTCGAGCCACTGAGGGGATTGTCAGGGCAGGGTCTAACAACTGACAAGAAGAATGTAGGTGCAAAATATGTAAGACCTGGTGTAGGGAAAGCAGTTCTAATGATTATGACAACGAAAGCATTAGCAAAGCCCAACCTATTATCCACATGTAATACTGGTCCATGAAAACTTTACGAGTTTTATCCCAATTACCCCTAATCCTCAAGCTGTGTGGAGTAAAAAAAAAAAAAGCTTTCAAAATACAGAGGTTTAGAAGAAAGAATGGGAATCGTGTAAGAATAGGATGAGATACATATTATCCCCATGATGTGGAGTGGTACCTAAAGTGCTTGCTCTCACTGAACCTAGAGAGGATATACTTCTTTTCCCTTCCTCAAATCCAATTCAATCCACTCATCTATCAAACATTTATGAAATGCCGCCTCCTTCCCAGGCACTATACAAAACACTGAGGATATAGAGACAAAAGAGAAGATAGCCCTTGTCCTCAAGGAACTTAGGGTCTAGCTGGGGGAGACAACATGTACATAAATTGGTCTATACAATATACACACATCCAGATATGTTAAAAATATGCAAAATCGTTGAGCAATTGTTTTGCCTGTCTGCATTATCATCCCCAGAAAATTAAATATAAAAGATAATAACAAGACAGTGACTTTTCCTTGGACTTTCTATCCGAATTCTACAACAAAAGTTGAAAACATTAATTTTATTATACCATTTATATATTGTATATCATCATATCTGTATTAACTAATTTAATATGTCTATACACATAATATGGTAATATATTTATATTATTTATTTATTAAACAATAAAATAAATGAAAATAAATAAATAGAATTATTAAATATATTATACATATATTAATGATGATGATGATGAAACTCTCAAAATCCAGAGACCTAGTGGAAGAAATAATGACCCGAGGGAGCAGAATAGGGTCCTTGTAACATTCCTTTGAGCCTATCTTCCCTGGGGTTGTCCTGAGGATTCTTGAGTAGAATCTGTAGAGCATGAGCTCACCTTTTTCCACCTGCACAAATGTTATTTATAAACAAACAACTTAGGAGAGGAGATGAATGAGGACAGCATGACAAGAAAATAACAATATTCTACGGGACACCCTAAGGTTTTGCCAGGTGCCGTCCACTTGATAACCCTAGAAGATTCTGAAAAGACACACTTCCCATTTTGCAGATGAAGAAACTGAAGTTCTAAGAAGTTTAAGTCATTTGCCCAGGTTCTCACCTGTGGACCTAGAGTGGCTTATCAGAAAGGGCTCATGAGTCTCCTGAATCCAAGTCCTGTGTGTTCTTTCCATCACATGTGGGAAATTTAGGATTGTACATTTAAAGATGGAAAGGATCTTAGATCATATTATTCATATTATTCAACTGATGGGGTTCAGACTCTGGGAACTTCTTTGAGCTCCCCTGGAATCTCCTTACTTAATCTGGCTTTTCATACTCAAATTGAGCTCTCCCAGTATCTCCTCACAGAATCTGACCTTGCATACTCAAATTGAGCTCCCCATGTATTTCTCCACAGAACTTGACCATTGTCTATTATCTCTTGATTGCCCTACCTGTTTACCACCTAGGACTACCTCCAGCCATTTCCAACCTTTGATCCTCCTTGGAGGCCCTTCCTGAACTTCTTCCCCCATCACTCTAGACTACCAGACCACCCCCACCCCCACCCCCCATCCCTCCTATACTCTTTTCTGTGTTTAAGTGCCACCTTGCCTCCATGAAGGCGCTCAGATTCAATCCAGCTCAGACTCTGTCTAGCTGGGATTCTATCTGGCCCGCTTGTGAATACAAGCGTCACAAATGCTTAGACTCTGTAAGAGGCAACCCAATTAGGCGAATCCTTAATAAACTTTGTTTTCTTTGACTTTAAGAAGGTTTGAGTTGAATTCATTCGAGCATGACCCGGACTGTCTGTATTTTGGGGTCAAACCCCTCACCTATCACCTCATCACAACCTCCCTCATTTAGGCAGAGAAAGGTTAAGTGATTTGCATAATATCTTGTAGGTAGTAAGAATGTTAAATCCAGGGTTTGAATCTAGGTCCTCCTAATGTAGGGGTAGCTAGAGGGCATAATGGATAGAGTTCTGGGCCTGGAGTCAGGAAGATGCACCTTCCTGAGTTCAAATCCAATCTTAGACATAAGTTGTGTGGCCCTGGGCAAGTCATTTCACCCTGTGTGCTTCACTTTCCTCATCTGTCAAATGAACTGGAGAAGAATCTTTGTATCTTTGCCAAGAAAATCCCAAATGGGGTCACAAAGAGTCAGACATGACTGAAAAAATGATTCAACACCACCTGCTAATGTAGCATTCCACACTATATCATTCTGTTGGTAAATAGGATTTGTATTGGGTGAAACCAAGAGAGCTAAGTAGGAAAAGCTTTCTGATTATAAGAAAATTCAGCAAGCCTGCCTTCCTTTTCATTCTTTCATTGTCTTTTGTCCTCTAAGTCTGTATTTCTTTGATTTTTGTCTTTCTTTTCTAGAGACTAGGTTTTCTGTGTTTTGACTTTATTTTTTTCTATATTTCAAGACAATACACACTTCCAAACCAACACCCCAAAAATACTGCCCCCTGCTCAACCATAAAGCATCATTCCCTGTAATGTCATCAAAACTCCTTAACAGCATAATTTCAGTTGTGGATATACACCACTTCCACTTTCACTGGTAACAGAAAGGAAGGATCTGTGCCTTGCCACTGACAGGTTGTGTTTGACTTAAATGTTGTTGCCTTGTGTTGTTGCTGTTCAGTCATTTCTCAGTTGTGTCTGCCTCTGTGACGCCTTTGGGGATTTTCTTGTCAAAGATACTGGAGTGATTTGCCATTTCCTTCTCCAGCCCGTTTTATAGATGAAGAAACTGAAGCAAATAGGATTAAGTCACTTGCCCAGAGTCACTTGGCTGCTAAGTGTCTGAGGCCAGATTTGAACTTGGGAAGATGAGTCTTCCTGATGCCAGACCTCTGTCACCTTTTTAGTATTGTCTTCATTTACATTGTGGAAACCATTCTGTCTTTTCTTCACTCTCTCACCTTATACATATCTTCCTACCTCTGAGTTCTTCACATTCATCATTCTTTACAATATAGTAAAGTTCTATTATATTCACATATCATAATTTACTCAACCATTCTTTAGTCACCGGGCCTGTATTTTGTTTCCAGTTCTTTGTGATGAATACTTTTATCTGTAAGTTTTTTTTTTCTTTAAAGCCTCTGAAAAGGGGCAAGGTGACATGTGGTTTGAGAACCTGAGCCGTTCTTGGCACCATGTGGAAGGCAAGGCTGCCGTCCTTGCTCAGGAGACAAGAGTGAGATTTTGGCAGAATTCACACAGTTGAGTGCCTCCAAGAAGGATAGAGAAAAGTAAAGGAGCTTCCCCCAGAGTTCAGTGCATGTAGCTGAGGAGCAGGGCGAGTAGGTGGTTTTGTTTAAAATATTCCCATTACAGTCGGTTAACCTTCATGTTACCTAAATGAAAATTGTATAAACCTGAAATTTTCGTTGATCAGGTTGCTTAGGAACAAGCGTAGGGTTTTCATAAGACAATGCGATAGACTGTCACTGATAGGGCTATTAGGAAAGGAACTGGTTCACTCTATTATTCTCCATTTCGGGGTCTGAGTTGGATAATTATCTGTTTGCATGTACGGAGCACGCCCACCTTCCCCAGCTTGTTAAGAGTAGCAGGATTCATGTAAATGATGTTCCCTGTTGAAAATAAACAGCGGGGCCTCTACCCCGGGAGAAAGAGGTGTGTCTCATTTACTTTAGGAACTGTGAGTCCACCAGCAAACACCAATGGGAGAGGAATGATGAGGGAATTATCTTTAGTAGACCAAAATGTACAACTTCTCTCTCTTCTAGATTGGTAGACTTTAGAGAGAGAGCAGCCAGAAATATCCAACATAATGGCTCACTTAGCCAGCATCATTGAGTAACTGAGATCTACCCTTCCTTCCCTGCTCCATCCGTACTAAATGCCAAAGCTTTTCAACTCTAACCATTTGGAATGGAAATCTTTCTAAATGTTTTAACAGTATTGAAAAACATCTATCTCTGATCAATGATCAATTGATCTCTGATCAGGGGACTGATAATGAAGCAAGCTTCCCGCCTCTGGACAGAGAGAGGGTCATCTACAAGTACAGAGTGAGGCACAGTTGTGTTGCATAGTCAAAAAAGCTGATGATCAGCTAGGTGTCACAATAGATAGAGTGCCAGGCCTGCAGTCAGGAAGACCTGAGTTCAAATGCAGCCTCAGATTCTTACTAGCTGTGTGGCCCTGGGTTAAGTCACTTAACCCTATTTGTTTCAGTTTCCTCAACTGGAAAATGAACCAGTGAAGAAAGTGCCAAACCATTCCATTATCTTTGCCAAGAAAAGCTCAAATGGGCTTATGAGGAATTGGAACAAAAACAAACTTGATTTCTTTGTTGCAAGATAGATTCATTTCGGGGTGAAGGGGGATATTGGAAAGAGACAGCAATAAAAAAATTAATTATACTTAAAAAGTGAGATGCAAAAGTGGAATGAATGTCCTAGGTCTTAGTGGGATCTACCTGATGAGAAGTTGTTAAAAAAAAAAACTTTATTAGGTATGTTATAGAGCTTCAGTTATGAGGTAAACTAAATGACCTCTGAATATGGGATAGAGGTTGGATGCTAGGCTTGAAGCCAGGAAGACTTGCATTCACATCCTATTTCTGATACTGAGAAAGTTAAGTCAACAAGCATTTACTTCATTTCAGGTTCTGTGCTGAGTGCTGGGACCAGAAATATGAGCTGAAAGAGCTTACTTTATAGTGGAGGAATGCTATTATGATGTTGTCATCCAGTCGTTTCAGTCATATACTACTCTTTGTGACCCTCTTTGGGGTTTTCCTTGCAGAAATACGACAGTGATTTGCCATTTCCTTCTCTACCTCATTTTATAGATGAGGGAACAGGCCAACAGGTCAGGGTTAAGTGACTTGTCCAGGGTCACACAGCTAGTAAGTGTCAGAATTGAATGTGAACTCAGGTCTTCCTGACTCCTGGTGCTACCTAGCTGCCCCCAGGAATGCCATACATGAAAGGGTTCTTTAAAATGAGAGGGAGTAATTTGGGAACAGAGTGGTGGTGGTAGGGTATAGCATGAATTCCCAGGACAAAAAAGCAATCTCTGTGACATACATGAGAAAGTCCTATGGGTCAAGAGTGCTGTTGGAAATGAAGTCACTTAACCTTTGAGGTTTTTGCTTCCTATCTGTAAAATAATGAGGAGATTAGATTGGAGGTAGTCTCTCGTTTCCTTACCAGCACTAAGTCTATGATCCTGTGAACATGCATTACATACCTTCCTGTCTTCATGTCTATTAAATATAATTTAATCCCTTTGGGATGCTCAGAGGGCTTTTTTTGGGGGTTCTGTGTCCTAATTAGGTAAGGTTATCATATAAATAATTTCTGATTAAATAGACTGATAGATTTTCAAGAACTTCCAAAGATGGAAGAAATGTACAGAAAGAAGTTGGGAGGGGATCACTGTGGGGTAGCCCAATATATAAAAACTAAAAAGAGTCAGCCGGAAGGGAGACAGGTTGGAGGTGAATGAAAAAGATGCAATGAAAAGAACACAGTTGATGGTTTAACTTTATAAAGAATGTTTGGAAGTCGATTTCAAGGACAGGATTTCTTCATTAGAATTTCAAACGACTGTCTTCGATGCCCTCTTCCGATGATTCCTCCCAAACCAGGGATTCTTTTAGGCAGTTTTGTTAGAGAATCATTAGCTGAAGAATCATTCCTGAGTGTGTGTATGTCTTGCCAGCTTCCTCTGCCCCCTGATTTCATCTTTGTAGGGTCTTCCAAAGCGAGATTTACACAAGGGGTATGTTTTCTTAAATATTTATTCTGCAGGCCATTTACTCTCCTTAACTCTTTTTACTTGGAGTGTAAGGAACTCAGCTAAAAATAACCTTTCTCTTACCCATTCAGGTCTGCATTTGACATTTCCCTGGAATTAATTAGCATCTCATTTGTATATTTTTTCCCCTCAATAGGTAGAATGTAAGAAAGCACAGCCTAAGGAAGTGATGTTCCCACCCGGGACAAGAGGACGGGCCAGGGGCCTCCCTTATACAATGGATGCTTTCATGCTAGGCATGGGAATGCTAGGTAAGTCCCGGGGATGATGATAGAGTCCATTAGGAATGGGATGGGGTTATCCTTCCTACCTTTGTCACTCATGTTGGAAATTGTCCACCATATCTCTCTGGCTTAACTTTTCTGGGCTACACCTCCATTTTCTAGAAGCTGGAAGGAAAAGGAGTATGAAGGTGGGGTGGGGAGGGACAGTGGGAAGAATCCTGTCTATTTAAATGATTAACATTTTTTTAGGATATCAGAATTTGCATTTAAATGGATGTTTTAAATAGCCTGTTTTTACTCTTTATTAACACTAAAAAAAAAAAAAAGAATGATGAAAGACAAAGTGTGTTTGTTCTGACTAAAAACGATCTCTCCTGGCTTTTAGAGAAATTGAGACACATATAATGCCCCTTCTCTTAAAGGTATCTCTGACAGGTCTGCATAGATAATTGAAAATCTTGCTGTTCAAATGGCAGGAAAGATGGAGAAAGCAGTGAAGATGCATAATTGTGTAGGTCGCAACAATAATTAGAAATTTCAAGGCAAGAGAACAGTATTTTAGCTCCGGTTATTGTGTGTCCAGAAAATACTAATTAAAATGGGATAAATGGTACTTAATGGTAAAATTCCATTCAGGCACAAGATCTGTCTAGTTTTAATGGATTTTCATTTGGTTTGGCTAAGAGTCTCTTCTCCTACAGCATGTGATAAGCTCTTTATGTATTGTAAATGGATTGCTGTTTAAACTACTTCTGGCTTTTAACTTTTAAAAACTTTTTGACATTAACCAACTAGTTTCTAGAGGATTCTACTTGGAAGAGGCTGTATGGTTTATAACGGAAGGAAGACTGGGCTTAGTCAGAAAGCCGAGGGTTTGACACCTATAGATATCTACCAAATTTGTGACCTTAGACAGAGTTTCCCTTAAGCTCCCTCTATTAGCTCATGTAAACTGGGATAAAAGTTTTTGCATTGTCTTTTTGGAATCATACCTTAGAGCTGGAAGGGTGGATATTAGGGGGTCCTTTAGTGCAGCCCCCCCCCACACATTTTAGGCATAAGTGCCTTGCCCAAGGTCACAAAGGTAGCTAGTGGCACAAACTAGGATTTGAACCCAGGTTCTTGGACTCAAACTGTAGTTGAGTTTCCATTACATCATATTTTTTTCTCATGATTGTAAGAAAAGTGCTTTGTAATCTTTAAAGTGCTATAGAAATATGAGTTGTTATTGGTGTTATGCTCTTGGAACCAACTTCTTGTCTGGGGAAAAAGAAAGGGGCTCTTAAGAAGAGTGAGTAGTTCTTCTGCATTCCCTTTGATGATGGTTGGCTCAAGATGGTGGCAGAGGGCCCCAAGACATAGAGCGATAGGAAGGAAGACTTTCACGTCCAGGGCCCAAGATTGTTCATCCACTCTGCTGTGGGAGCTTTCATAGGACCCTCTCTGGGTCCCAGATTTTTTACTTTATGTGTAATAAATAAGTGAATTCTTAATAAAGAAACAAAATAATCAAGAGACTCTAAGTCAGCATGCTTCTCAGTGCAGAGGAGCAGACCCTTTTTCTGTATCCAGTCTGTAGAAACCAAGAACCAGAAATGAGGTCTTTATTGTTCTTTTCTTTGACTCGTCTTTCATTGGATCAACCTCTAAACCTCTTGGGTATTCTTGTCCTCTCTGCATTTTCTTCCTACCTGTCCAATTGTTCCCTTAACCTTCTCATTTGCTAATTCATCCTGGATGTTCTGTCCCTAATTTGTGAGCATGCCCCAAAGCTCTGTCCTGGGCTCTCTTTTCTTCTCTCTCCCTCGATCTCCCCATTCCCTCTCCCTCTCCCTCCACTTCTCTCCCTTCTCCCCTCTTCCTCTGTCTCCCTCCTCCTTTTATCCATCCTGCTTTTTTTTCTAATCTCTTCTTTCCCTCTCTCCAGAGACCTTATCTGCACCTATGGGTTTAATTATCATGTTTATGCAAATGACTCAAGATCTTTATATATGAGCATAGTATCTCTCCTGAGTTCTGGTCTCACATCAACAACTGCCTATTAGATAACATTTTGAATTAGATGCAAAGAGAATAACCATTTATGTAGCGCTTCCTATGTGGCAGACATTGTGCTAAGCACTTTACAAATATTGTGGCATTTGATTCTCACAGCAACTCTGTGAGACAGGGGCTAATTCCTATCCCCATTTCACAGAGGCAAATAAAGATAAAACAATTTGCCTGGGGTCACACAGCTAGTTCAGTGTCTGAGACTAGATAGATAGTGTCTCAGGTATCCCTGACTCCAGGCCTAGCGGTCTATTCACTGCTTCACCCAGCTACCCCAAATATTTATTAAGCACCTACTATGTGCAAGCGCTGGGGATACAAAAAAAGGCAAAAGACAGTAACTGCATTTAAAGAGTTTGTAATCTAATGTATATAAAAATCATTCCTTACTATCTTTCCCTAAGAAACACATTCCTTTTCCTAATTTCCTATTTCTACCTAAGGCACATTCTTCCACTGACTTCCCAACCTTACCATCAGTTTTGTTTTCCTCTCCCTCTCACTCGTCGTATCCATTTACAATTCTATCTGGACAGTATTTCTCTGCACCCACTTAGGCATCACCATAGTTTCAGCTTCTCTCCACTTCTGAGCTGGACTCCTGGAACAGCCCCCTAATGAGTCTCCCTGTGTTTAGTCTCCCCCCCTCTCTTATTTTTCCTCTACAACAGCTGCCAAAGTGATATCCTACAGCAAAGGTCCAACCTCACCACTCTCTTACTCAGTAAACTCTTGTGGCTGCCTATTACCGTGGAGCATCTTAACACTCGTCACAACCTAGACTCAACCTACTTTTGCCATCTTGTTCCACATTATTTCCCATGACATTTCCACATTCTGTGGTCCAGCTAAATCGTCTGCTTTCCTTTTCCTTCACCCTTGACCTGCCCTGTCCCATCTCCTTGCCTTTGGACAGATTGTCCCTCTGTGCCTGGACTTCTCTCCTTCCTCACCTCCACTACTTAGAAGCACTGTCTTCATTCAATGCTTAGCTCAAATGCTCCTTCCTAATGTAGCCTTCCTTTCCCAATCCCTGCAGCTGTTGATTTCTTCCCCCTCCTGAAATTACCTTGTATTTTTAAAATTACTTCATATGTATTTTGTATTTATTTATGTGTGCGTATGTGATTTCCCATGACAGAATGAACACATGCTTTTAGAAGACAGGGATTGTTTATTTGGTTTTCATTCTGATGTCTCATCCCCAGCATGGTGCCTGCACATAGTAGGTGGTTAATACTTGATGATTGACTGATAAAGAGTAGGAGACAGTCACAGTGTCCAGGGAGTCAAAAGGAGAAGGAGATACAAATTGGCAAAGAAAAAATGATCTCTGGGTACGTGGGAGTGTGGCTTAAAGCCCAGAAACAAAACCCTAAGAGCAGACAAGGCTGGACAAAAGCTGAGGGTGTTTCTGGGAGAAAAACAGAACATTACAAATGGTGCTGACCAGGACAGATGGACGGACCACCTGGAAAGAAAATTGATCCTGAGAGCCACCCTTCTCACAGCCAGGGTTTCATTGCATTTGCAAGAAACTTTGCTAGGCCCTCTAGGATGATAAATAGAAGGCTTATGCATTTGGGTCACCCTTGCTCCCCCATCCACCATCAGCTGTCTGAGCATGATCCCCTTGTCTTGCCCCGAGTGAGTGATGGAACCGTGATGAATGCCAGATGCTTAACTATCTGCTCTAGCTATTTTCCCCGTTCTTTTAAGTCTCGAGTTACTACTTCCTAGAGTCACATTAAAGAATTAACCATTGGTAAAAAAAAAAAAATAAAAGTCTATTACCCCTTGAGTTATGGCCAGCCCTTCGCCTCCCCCTCTGCTTTTTCAAGTTTGTACCTACTGACTACTTGAGCTGTGGCTGAGCCTGAGACCTGGCATATCTCCCAACCCTCCACCTGGAGCCCAGGTCCTGGCTTGGTCTGGGGCAATAAGAGTTCAGGTATTCATCTACCCTGCCTGCCTCCACAAAAAGTCAGCACAGCGATTCCGTGGAAACCTATATCTGGGTCCTCAGGAAAATCTATTTCCCTCCAGAGGTTTGTATGAAAAGGGAAGTCCGTATCAGTAATAGTAAGCATTTATATAGTACAGTACTTACCCTTCTAGATAAGTCTTGTTATTGTCCCCATTTTACTGATGAGGAAACAGAGACAGGTTAAAAGACTTGGACAGAGAAACTCACACACATAGCTAGGAAGTATCAGGAGAAGTAAGCCACTGCAGTGGAAAAAGTCAGGAATGCACTATTGATTGTCCTTTTGTCATTCTGTCCACCTTCACCCATCCTGTGTCTGGCCATTGGACCTTTTGGAAGATGAGAAGGATATTTGTTTTTAAGTAAAATCTGTCGTTTATTCCAATCCTTTTTCTTTCTGGAGCAGTGGGGAGGATTTTCCTTCACCCTTTGAAGTGATGGCATTGCAGCTTCTCCCAAATGAAGCAGAAATAGGAAAGATTCATCAGACCAGGCCTGTTCCCTTGGGAATGTCGTCTGTCTCTAATCCCCATCAGCCATAGCTCACCTCGGATGTCACAATGTAATTCTGTTATAGTTCAAGCAAGATTCTTGGCCCAAATGTATTTTGTAATTTGGCAAAAATCTGACTTCAGGCCTTGGAAAAACAATGAAATTAATCTTTGAAAAAACAGCTTCTATTAAGTAATTGTGAGCATGTTAGAGAAAGGTAAATTGAATGCTTTGTTATGGGGAGATGAGATTATTTTATTAGCTTTGTTTAAAAAAAAGATTTAAAACAGCAATGGTCCTATCATAATTTGGCCAGTCATTGCAGAATAACCTAGTTCTTGATGGCAGAGAGAAAGAGTTCCTAGGAATCACTGTGCTTTGTGCTTATACAGTCTTTTAGGAGAGCTTGAAGAAATCTTGGAGTCATACAGCTGGAAGGTGCCTCCTTAAGAAGGAGGAAGGAGAGGATCTAGCATTTAGTCCCTTTTCTACAAGGAAGATGACTTCACCACCATTAGCCATCTGTTTGAGTATTTGCCTCTACCAGAAAGTGTTTACAGGTGTCTAACCTCTGCCCCATCTGCTACTTCTGAACCTTTTGCTGTCTGTGTTTGTCCTTCATTTTCAAAGAAGACTGTGCCATCAGAGAAATGATGACATGACTTGCACTTGACTTTGTGTTGAGTGAGGGAGGGCTGTGCAGGTCACCAACCTCACTCACTCCTCTTGAACTATCTGGGTCCAGTGACCAGATATTCATCAGGATGACTAGAGATGGCCCAGGATGCAATGGGAGACCTTGGGCTTTTCAAGGAGTCACTTAGAGGGAGGTAACGCCCACTGAGTGAATAGGCCTCTTTAAGAAATAGTCAGGGAATGGCCCTTTTAATGAACAGAAGAAAAAAAATAACTTAATCACCAAAAACTGTTACTAGTGATATTCACTCTAAACTAGTTATTAAGAGGAGCTTGGGCAGGGACCTATTGTTGTCCAGCCCATGGGCTTCAGAGTGCACTGGGTTTAAGATTTTGGGAACGAGAAGGAAGGAAGGGAGGGCAGGTGGACTGCCCCGCCCCGCCGGACCCCACATTGCTTCCAAGGCAATGAACTCATTGATTTGTTTCCCAGTGAGTTTTAGAAACTTCAAATGGGGATCATCCTCTTCCTTGAGTTCAAGTAGGTTTCAGGGGGATCTTTCCAGGAGCTTTGATGTAAATATAGATAGGAACTCCTAGGTCTCATAATGGCAATATCACTTGAGTCCTTATGTGAACACCCAATGGCCACATTCCAAGGTCACAGAGGATGATCTTCATATTTCATGAAACAAACGCTTCACACTCAGGTGGTGCCTCGATTTCTAAACAGACCTGACTGGGGCAGTTTTCTGCCCTTCTGGATAAGGAGTAACAGCACAGGAACGAATGGATAATGTTCCTCTCTATCATGAGAACACATGAATTTTCTAGACTAGGCAAAAGATTCAGAACTGGAGCCTTCGAAACCGTGCCATCTTGGGAGATGGGGGGCAAAAAATTAGCTCAGTTGTCCAAAAAAGGAGGAGCAAGTTAATTTCATTGTTGGTATGAGGGTTTTTGGTTGTTGCTTGTGTTCTGTTTTTCTCCCAACATGCAAGGAAGAGCCGCTTAGAAAGGTGGAGATGGAGGCAAAAGCCTTGGGTTTTTTAGTTAAGTGACAAGAGATAATTACCACAGAATTGATCAGTCACTCTGAGTACTGAAGCAAATAAATCGCGCATTGGCCAATGCAGGAGGAGAATGGCAGCTAATGGAAGTGGTAGATAGGTCATCCTGGCCATAATTTGGCTTGATGAAGCATCCACATGGGCCTGGTGTTAATGTGCTATTGATATTCAACCAGCCAATTTCCCCTGTGTGGCTCGGGCTGTGACTCGTTAGAGCAGAGCTGGGCATCACAGTGGTAAATGAAGAGGAAAATTGAAGTAATGTTGTATTATAAATTTATGATTTCATCTGCCTGACCTAGAGGATGTTCAGTGAGGGGAGCTGGAGATGGGAGCCCCTCTCTGGCACATGCCATGTTCTTTTCGCCTTTGCTTTGAAAGGCATACTGGTGGGCACTGGGGAGTGGGTAGCAGGGGAGGATGGAGGTGATACTGAGAGGGCAACTGCAAACCATGCTTTTCCTTCCCAGTGTCTTGCCCCTACTTCCTTCCTGTCTGCGTATTCTTGGAGAGAGACTTTGGGGCATATTAGGAAGTTGGGGATGTGTTTATCCTAGTGACCAGGAGGCTGAAAGGAACTTGATGTTCCATCCCCAGCCCCCATCCTCCTTCTCCATAGGAGTCTTGAAGGTGACACATGGGCTAATGCTTTCACTGTCAGATTAATGCTAAAATATTTAAGATCCCCAGTGCCGAAGCTGGATACAGCACCGTCATTTTTCATCAGGAAAGCCCCACAGGCAGCAGTGATTCGGCTGTTTGCATATAATCCGTTTATCAATATTGTTGAAATAATGGTATGAGAAATCTAACGCTGAAAGATCTGATTTAATAGCAGAGGTGATTAATTTAAAAGAGGATTGAGCTGCTCAGCCATGAAATAAATATCAAGGAAAGAACTAGGGTGTACATGTCTATTTAAAGCTTCAGTGTCCTCTCTTCCCATTTCATTTTCCCTTCTTTCTCTTCCTTTCCTTCTTTCTTCCCCCAACCACCTATGTTCCAGTTCCTAAAGGAAAACTGATGTCAAGCTGTTGGATCATTTGATCTTGCCTGCCTAGAGGAAGCATGAAGGAATCCACCAGTTCATGACTCAGTGCTAGGCTAGAAAACAAATAGTGAAGGCCCTGGCACTGAGGCCCCTCCAAGGTGGAAATATTTCAACTGGCCAATGAGTTGTGACAAACAGCAAATTCAGGAATGTTTCTCCCTGTATAAAGAAAGAAGCACAAATGGTCTCAGACCTCAAGTCACAGATTTGAGTTGGACCTCCAGAGGTCTATAGATCATCTGGAGCCTCTCAAGGCTCTCTCTAGAAGGGCACATGGAGACTATCTGCCCAGGATTCTTAACCTAGGGCCTATGAGCTTTAAAAAAAATTTTTTAAATATTTGGTTTTTAATATTTCTGTGAACTTTTAAAAATATTTCTATATTTTCATATAATTGGTTTTCTTTGTAATTCTATGTATTTTATTTTATGAGTTTTAAAACATTATTCTGAGAAGTGGTCTGTAGGCTTCACTAGCCTTCCAGAGTGGGGCCATGACACAGAAAGAGCTTAAGAACTCTTGATCTAGTCTAGGTGGGGAGGTGAAATGAAGGGGAAGTGATCGGGTGGCACAGTAGATAAAACACTGGACCTGGAGTCAGGAAGACCTAGGTCCATATCTGGCCTCAGACACTTATTGTCTGTGTGACCCTGGGCAAGTTAATTGACCTCCCTCAGCCTTGGTTTTCTCAACCGTAAAATGAGGATCATTATAGTATCTACCCCCAGAGTTGCTGTGAGAATCAAATGAGATGATATTAGTAAATGCCCTAGTGCCTGGCACATAGTTGATGTTAGGTCAGTGCTTATCCCCTTTCCTGAAGAAGGCAAGGTCAAACAATCTTTATTTAGCATTACCCATAAGTTTGGAAGTGGAATTGTGCATAGTTGAATTTTGATGACTGGGATATAACTAGGACCTGGACCTCCTATTTCCCAGGCCATGTTGGGCCAAAAGAAGAGATAATGTCACTAACCACAGATTCAAAGAAGAAAAGATTGTAGACCTGTTTGGGGCCACATACACAATCCATCCATCAACAGACATTTGTTCATTGCTTACTCTATGCCAGGCCCTTTGCTAGGTGCTGGAGATGCAAAGTTAAGGAGAGAAATAATCCCTGTCTCCTAAAGAGCCTCTATTCTCTAGGGTAAGAGATACTGAGTATCACAAAAGTCTCAATACAATGTTAAGCATGTTAAAGTTCAGCCTATTTTTAGATTGTTATTAATATTAACTTATTAAAGCTATCTAAACTGATGCTTATAAGGATATTAAAATTCATGGTCATTAAAGATAAAATAGTTAGCCATTTCCTTCTCCAGCTTATTTTATAGATGAGAAAAACTGAGGGAAACAGGGTTAAGCGACTTGCCCAGTCATACAGTTCGTAAGTGTGAGGCCAGATTTGAACTCAGAAAGAAGAGTCTTCCTGATTCCAGGCCTGGCACTCGATGCCACCTAGCTACCCCTTTTTTAAAAATGCACATTAACTTACTAAAGCTATCTAAATTCATTGGTATTAAAGATACTAAAATTCATGTTTATTAAAGATAAAATAGTTTTCCATTTCCTTCTCCTGCTCATTTTACAGATAGGGAAACTGAAGCAAATAGGGTTAAGTGACTTGCCCAGGGTCATACAACTCATAAGTGTCTGAGGCTCAATTTGAACTCAGAAAGAGGAGTCTTCCTGATTTCAGACCTGGCACGCTCTATCTATGTATCTGTCTGTCTGTCTATCTATCTATCTATCTATCTTATCTATCTATCTACTCTATATAGATATAGGTAGAGTAAATAGCTACCCCTTTTTTGAAAAATGCACATTAACTTATTAAAGCAAACCCTAAATTTGTGTTTATTAAAGCTTAACACTACACTGTGATTTTTGGGACAGCCAGTATATAGGTATTACAGATATATACAAAACAGGTAAAGGTGGTTAGAGAGACTGATATGATACTTGAAGCCAAGGATTTTGGGAAGAGTTCCTTGCAGCCCTAATTCTAGAAGCCTATATAGATAAGAAGGAGAAAAGAGAAATTCCTGTCATGATTTGCTAAGAGATAGGGAAGAGAGCCAGCTTGGAATGCAGCAGGTCCTGGCTTTGCTGGTGTGATTTATCTGTTTCTTACCTGAAACTTTTCAGCAAACCACCTCTGCCTCCTTAACCAATAACCTGTCTATAAGAAGAAAACAGACATCCTGAGAAGAAAGGTTTCATGCCTTTTAAGCAAAATGCCCTATGAAAATAGCAACTTACTTTATGAAAGCAAAATTGAGAGCATTCTCCATGCTGGAAAAGAATAGTAAGAATAGCTAATATTTTTGTATAGCACTTTAAAGTTTGCAAAGCACTTTACATATTTTATTATTTATATTATTTATTATTTATGTTTTATTATGTCTATTCCTCATCACATACCATTACTGTCCCGATTTTACAGATGGGAAAACTGAGACTAGGAAAGGTGAAGTGATTTTTCTAGTGTCACTCAGCTAGTAAGCATCTGAGACAGAATTTGAACTCCTGTTTTTCTGACTCCAAGTCTGTACTTACCGTGCCACCCAACTGCTCCGATGGATTGTATATCCAGAGTTTGTTCTTGGGAAAACACCACCAAAGTCATAGAGGTTGTGGCGTGGACGAAGACTTGTCATGCTGCACTCTGGGTGGGGTTTAATGGATTATGGTGCTTCCCAAAGGCAAGCCCAAAGTTGAGTTTTCTCCCCCAAGGAACTTTTCCCCCTTAAGTAACCTGCTGCTTTTTGACTGGTTCAGGTGCTCCTTTCATGGCTGTCCCCCTCTCCCTTAGGAGTAAGCATTACTAATACCTTGGCCTCCCACTGTCAATAGCTCTAAAGTAAAGTACATCCATTGTAAGCTCTCCAAATGTCAGAGCCAAGCAGGGACTCTGGGGTTTCCAGTTAGCACCTGGCATTTACTCTGTCGATTCAGAAAGAGTGCATGGTCTTTGGGGCCTTAGCTGGCCGCACGAAGGTTAATTGTGTGTAAACTGACAGCCCCGCTCTCCACAGCCACCAGAGAAAGATGACCCATACCTCAGGTCCAGGGCCTTATTGGAGATGAGATCTGGGGTTTGTTCCAAAAAAGAAAAAGAAAGAAAAAAACCAGACTCATTACCCTGCCATCCCAATCCACCTGCTTCCTGTATCTAATTTAAAAAGAGTAAAGAGCCAAGCTTCATTAACATGATTTTCTCCTGTTTATATATGTGTTCAAGGCTACCCAAACTTTGTGGCGACATATGGCCGAGGCTATCCAGGATTTGCTCCAAGCTACAGCTATCAGTTTCCAGGTGAGTACCTTTTGTGTCACCCACGACATTGAAAGAATGGGATTTGACTCATGCCAAAAAAAAAAAAAATCTACATAAAAAAAGACATACTCATTCTCAGTATCAGGACTCAGATAAGAAATCTGGATTAATTTTTCTGATGAATTAATTTGGTTAATTAATGTATGTTAATTGGTGCTGGTTATTTGAAAATGGAAGTTTTTAAGAAAAAAAGGAAAGATTAAACAGCAGAAATCCTGGAAGACAGAGATCTCCCTCTGATCACTCTTATTTTTTCTGAAATGGGTTGTAAGTTATGTCTCATTAGGGATTTCACTCTGGGGGCTCAGGGATTTATTCCACCCACCATCACGGCTCTCTTCCTCCCCACCATGCGTCTGAAGTTGAATGTGTTGGCGTCTTCCTCCCCCTTCCCAGACTGATTCATTTCTAACAGCTCTCAATTAGATGCTCTTTTCCTTTGTGTTGGTGGGGTTTTTTTGTTTTTTTTTATGATTGTTGGTGTTTGCTTTCTATTGTAGGGTGTTTTCCTACCTTGCTCCCTCTGTGTGGGTGTCAGACTTGCTGCAGTCGTGATTTTCATTCAGTCAGAGTCTACAAGGACTGCTCTCCAGTCCCAGACACTTGCTGTCATTTGGCATGCTAGCCTGGGATTGGAAGCTCCCCCAGGGCAGTGGGAAGGCAGCCTAGAATTGGGAGGCAGTGTGGTGGGGTTGGAGAGAGAGTCTCTCCCTACAAGGGAAATTATTGACTTGGAACAGAGGTATTTCCTGAAAGTCATAAGGAAGGTCTTCAAAGCAGAGCTTGGACCTCTGTGTGTCTACGTTCGTCAGTCAGAGGCAGGAAGTTACTGTGAAAAACTGGGCCCTGGGATAGATTTTACACCTGACTGAGTAGGAAGCAACCAGCCTTATTAGGAGTCATCTAGAACCAGGTGGATGCAGGCACTGGCTCCTGGGCTTAATTATAAAGCCTAAAGAAAATGAAGATGTAGCAGGCTCTTAGCCCTGGAGAAAAGGGTAGGACAGAACAAGTATGATACAGTGGAAATAACATTGGCTCTGGAGTCACAAGTTCTGGATCCAAATCCCACCTTGATCATTTGTGTGACCATGGGCAGGTTTCTCACCTTCCTTAGGCCTCAGTTCCCTCATCCTTATAATGTAAGGTTTAAACTCCATATCCTCTGAGGTTCTCTGTCATGCTGCCTCCAATGATCCTCTCCTTGAGGCCCTCCCTTCCCTTTCAATATCAACCCTGTGTCCCCCCCAGTACATCTCACCTCCCAGAGCTATTTATTGTTGGTCACTGCTGCAATAGATCTGGTTCTTAGGTCCCTCTTAGAGCACATTTGTGATCTTATCCTATCCCAGGAATGACCCAGGAGCAAATTAGAACAAGTACTCCCTAGTCCAGCGTCACAGGCAGTTTGCTAAAACCCACTTTCCCTTGGGACCACCCATAGAATATGTACTTTGGAGGCCAAATTCCCCTTCTCAAAGAGAATGTAACCTGAGTCTGCTTAAAGAGCAGGAATGTCTTCTTGTCTGCATCAGTCAGCCTAGATTCATCCATTTCTACTGGAAACTGAAAGCCAGGGGAACTAGATTTTACTCTCATCTCAACTCCTTAATTCTGCTGTGTAATCTTAGAAATGTTCCTAACCTTTCCGGGCTACCATTCATCCTGTCAAAATCAGAACTTAATAATATTTATCCCAGTTCACCTCCTGTGAGGACAGGTATGACATTTTATGTGAACACACCCAGAGCTCTTAGACAAAAAGGTGCCACATATTTATTTGCACAATCTATGGTGGTAGGTTGAAGCTCCTTCCTAGGAATGAAGAATTTCGTCTAATCGTTTGGACACCTGTTCTGTCATCTCCTGAAGTAAGATTTGCACCCCCACCTCTGGGCCTTTATAGCTCAGTGTTTTTCTGGTTTTATTATTAATCATTAATCTTTCCTTATTCTTTTGTTTTCTTTCTCCCTCCCCCTACCCCAGCACTTATCTTTTTCTTTTAATCTATTAATTTCTGTTCTTATTTCACTTTGCAGACTATTTGCCGATATCACAAGACATAATTTTTATCAACTAGTTCTTAAAGAGGCATAACAAATTGGGGTTTACTACCATTGCTAATGGGAGAGACAGAGAGAGAGAAGGCCTGGGTGACCATGGCTAGAATCAATGATACCTCCCCCTGTCCTACCTGGCTATGCTGTGAATGAACATTTTTAAATTCCCTATTTTAAAAATGACTCCACGGCGTCATTACTTCATTCTCCATGTACTGTTTTTTGTTCTTTTTTTTCCATTTTTTTACCCTCTTCTTATCACGTTTGCTTCTTGTATGCTTGGCAAGTGTCTGCTTGCATTGTAACCTATGACAGGCCCCAAAAGAAGCTTTGCGCCCACCAGAGTTGCACTGATTTCTCCCACAGCCCAGCTCAAGTGCTCAGGCTTCTCATGGCTACGTAGCACGTTAGCAGTGGATATGGGGACAACCGATGTCTTCTTTTTGAGACTGTTGGGCAGTACAGAGAGTGAATATAATTATTCTATCCAAGATGCACAATCCCATTCCATGAAAATGAATCTAGGGAGCTGACAAGTGTGTAATTATCTGATCAATCTCCCTTTGGGTCCCATCCTTTGATGGCTGATGCTATAATCACATCTCTCCCCAAAATGGGAAGCCTAGATAAAACACCAGCACCTGGGAGCTCTCAGAATAAGGGTCACAATAGGGAAGGAGCAGAACTGAACTGTGAGCCTCATCTAGTTTGGGGCTATGACTCCTTGTCTGGTAGCATTGGGTCCAAGACAGTTATCCTCTTCATTCCCCTGGGCACCATGGGGTTAGGTTGCCCCATCACCAGCCTAATCAGGCCCAAGGTTTTCATCTTTTGCCCCAGCACTCCCTTTAATAGAACAAGGCTAGGAGATAAGAGACTCAGGCTATTACTATGGAAAGGAGGAAAGATACAATTCAAAGAGTATTCCCTGGTTCTGAAGTCAAGACTTGCTTCCAAATGCTGTCTTCTGGAATATACTGCCTTCTTAACCTTGGACAAACCTCTTAAACTCCATGGGCCTCAGTTTTCTTATCTGTAAAATGAGTAGGTTGGATTGTATAGCCTCTCAAATTCCTTCTAGCTCTAGACATACAATAATAGTCAGTCACTATAAACTTTGACCTGCCAGTCTCATATGTTTTGGAATCAGTTTTCCATGGATCTCCATTTTCTTTTCTCTAAAATGAGGGAATTGGGACTAGGTAGCCTATAAAGTTCTCTCCAGAAAGTTACAGAATTTAAATTGAAGTAGAAGGGAAGTAAGAAATCAGCTGGTCTCATCCTGTACTTTTATATAAAGAAAATGAGGATCAGAGATTCCTGCTTAAAGTCACATAGTAGCCGGGTAGGGATTAAAATCTAGGCCCATGACTTAAAGTTATGCTGTTCTGCTGTTGTTGAGTTGTGTCCAACTCTTTGTGACCTCATTTGGGGTTTGCTTGGCAGAGATCATAGAGTGGTGTAGCCATTTTCTTCTCCAGTTCATTTTACAGATGGGGAAACTGGGGCAAATAGGGTTAAATGACTTGCCCAGGGTCACACAAGTAGGAAGTGTCTGAGGTCAGATTTGAACTCAGAGTCTTCCTGATTTCCAGCCCTGCACTCTGTCCACTGTCCTCAGAGACACGCTTACTGAAGCTCAATCAATATCATCTGGTGGATGCTTCTCCCTTCCCAATCCCTGATATCTATCCCCTTTTTATCAATCGCTTAGCTGGCTCAGGAGGTGGAAGCATTTCCAATTCAAACCCAGGCCCCCCTTTTCCAAGTACTTAAGTCTGTGAGAAGTGAACTACATGCTTGCATTGTGCTATGTTTGGTGTTTGTTAATCAATGTGTTTGGGTATGGGCGTTCCAGATGCTCAGCATAGGCAGCCCTGCTAATCATTTCGTTAAAGAAGCCTGATGCCCTAACTGGTTGGCTTCCTTTTATTTTCCTTCAGGCAGTGGGTTTCCTTTTTATTATTTTTATGATCCTTTTTTTTTTTTAATCTGTGTGGCTGCTTCCAACCCAATTCCTCCATTTTGTTTTGCTATGAATTGTTTTTCTTTGGTGAACTTATCCTAGGATGCATGACTTTGCAAACGTTTTTAGCCATTGTGAATTTTCTCATTTTTGTAAATAACTCATCTGTGCTACTCCCTAATGACATTTTTTCCTGTAAGCAACTGAGGTAGAAAAATAAATTGTTTACCACAGACATGCTGTGTGCTGCTCTCTCTTAGCTTTGCAGTTTCCTACTCTTGCTTTGGGGAAGGTGAAAGCATCAAATAACCAGTACCAATGACAGCTGGATTTTAAAAATTGTAGAAATGTTCCAATTCCCCCTGTGCGCACACTCAGCCTCGCATCTTCTCTTGGCTTGGGGGGCACAGGATTGCTAGGACTGCATCGTGTCTTTGTGTGCCTAGACTCAGAAGCGTCTGCATCTGATGACTCGGCCGAGGCCCTCCTTAGTCGTTCCGCTCCTGTGCAGGCGCTCTCTCCCTCAGGCAGCAGCCACCATCAGAGTACCCAGAGCCATCTGGTCCTCTCCGAGGTTATGTGCCAGGGTTCCCGTAGTTGATTCCTAAAGGGTTGGTTTAGTGCTTGGAATGACCTAGTTTCTGCAGGTCAGACCCCAGAGTTGTAGTGACTTTCCAGAACAGTGGAGAGAAGTGAGGCTGGATGAAGAAGCGAAGCATTCTGAGGTCACCGAGCATGGTGGGAGAAAACCAACAATGGGCAGCTCTTTCTCAGAACACTAGATATGGAGGCACAGACCTGGGTGCCAATTCTGCCTCTTTCTCCTCCCAGTTGTAGAACCTTGAGCACTTTATTTAGCTTAACTCAACCTTGTTTTCCTCTGTAAAATAAGTGGATTGAATTAGATGGTGCCTCTGGAACCTTCTAAGTCTAAATCCTGTGATCTTAAAATACTGTGCTCTTTCATCTTCCTTCCTTTGCCTCCTGACTCCATCATCTACCAGGATGTCCTTTTCCTTTCCCCTCCCCCCATGCTTCCCAGATCTTTTGATTCCCCCTCCTTTTGTCCCTTCTCTTTTTCACCCTAAACTTCAGACCCTCCATTGTCCTCTTCCAGACTTATTCATCCCCCTTCTCTCTCAAAAACTCGGGGCTAAGGAAGGAGTGGGAGCAGGTCCTAAGTCTCCACTCAGTTGTAGAGAATGAGTCTGAGTCACACTAAGGCATGTAGCCCAGAACCTTTTGACCTCATTTTCCTCACAGTAGACATTACCACTTTGGCGTAAGCCTTGTGGCCAAAAACAGAGCCTAGAGCTATTTTTTCCCAGTATGGTTTGGCTTGAAATGTGATCCTGGGTTTTCCAGTTGGTGTTCCTACATAAGTCTACCCTAACCACCTCTGATGCACTCACCATCTTCACATCTGTCCATTTGTTCGTGTGTCCCAAGTATAAGTGAGACCCTGAGGAATGGTTCAATACACCCTCTTTCCACTAGTGGAAAAACAGCTCAAGCCTGTGCCTCATTGGTGATGGATGAAAAGCCTTATCTGGGGGTTCAGATGAAGTCTAATGGATCTATTTCATCATGGGGTCTATCTCTTGGATATGAAAGAAGAATATATAGACCTTCTTACAGGGCGATAGAATAGAAAGAACCCTAGATTTAGAGTCCAGAGAACCTGGGCTGAACTCTTCATTCTGCTACTCACAACCTATGTGATGCTGGAAAAGTCAGCCCTGAAAAAGGCAAGCACCTGGCCTTTCTTCAGTCCTGCCTCTTTCATTTACTGTCTACGTGACCTTGGGAAAGTCATTTAACTGAGAAGCCATCTCTTGTTCTCAGTTCTCTCAAATGAGTGGATCAGATTAGAGGAATTATTAAGGTGCCTTCCAGCTCTAAATCTTCTGGTCCCTTTCTTTTGTTGTATGAGATAATAACAATTAATAAAAATAATAACATTTCTAACCCTTAATCCTTCCTCTGGCTTCAACTTAACCCCCATTTCTTTGGCCCCGGTTCTCAATGGGAACGTTGAACAGCTCTGGGTGCTGGACTTGTAATTAGATAGACCTGGCTTTGATCCCAACTCATTTACGAACTGTGATGATCATGGCCAAATAATTTAACCTCTCAGCCTCACTTTCCTAATTTGCCAAATGGGAATTACAATAACCCCTCCCTCAAAGGGCAGTTTTGGAGCTCAAATGATATATTGTGTATAAAGCTATTTATAAGCTATGAAATGTGCAAGTTTTTAGTACATGTTGCTTAATCATTTTCAGTCGTACCTGACTCTTTGTGACCCCATTTGGGGTTTTCATTGCAAAGGTACTGGGGTGGTTTGTCATTTCCTTCTCATTTTATAGATGAGGAAACTGAGACAAACAGGGTTAACTGATTTGCTCGAGGTCACTCAACTAGTAAGTGTCTGAGGCCAGATTTGAACTAAGGAAGACAGATCTTTGTAACTCCAGGCCTACCACACTATCGACTATGCCACCTAAAAAATATATACACGCATGCGCAAACATTGCAAAATTAGGCAGAGATTTTTCAACTTCAGCCTTCTCCAAGTGAAACCTATCAATCAAAAACATTTATTAAGCACCTACTGTGTGCCAAGAACTAGTCTAAGTACTGAGGGTACCGAAAAAACTAAAAGAGAGGCACAGATCATTCCAGCTCTTTTTAACTCTAGTATTATGGAATGTCAGAGCCAGAAGGACCTTAAAGATAATCTACCCTCCCCCCCTTTGCATTTTGGTGAACATTTAACTTCTAGGTTTCCTGCTTCCCCAGGGTTTGGCAAACTGTGTCCCAAGGGCTAAATTCTGCTAGCAGCCTATTTCTGTTAAGCCCTCTAAATAAGAATGGTTTTCACATTTTTAAATAAAATAAAACTTTTTTCAAAAACATAAAAACCCTTCTTACAAAAACAGGCATAGTTTGCCGGTCCCTATTCTAGCCCATTGGCTCCAGAATTGCCTCTACCATTCATTTCATGAAAAAAATCAAGGTATTTCTGGGCAGTCATGGCTTCTGTGCCTGAAATTTTCTGTCAGTCAATTAGCCAACATTTATCATTCACAGACTGTGTGCCAGGCTCTGGTGATAACTGTTTTTCTACTGGATCCTCTTTTGGGTCACAGTTAGGCCCAGGAGTACCATTAGCTTTTGAATGAGAGCCTTATCCTCCTTTGCATAAGGACACTGGCTTTCTCTTAAATCTGAAGATTTCCCAGTTGGGGTCCCAGATTGTATGTACATGCACATGAATCCATCCAACCATAAATATGTTGTAACTTTGAATCATAGAAAAGGCAGGAAATTTTAAATCAGAGGACGAGGGTTCAAAACCCCAGCTCTCTGCTTACTGCCAGTATCCTCTTGGACAGGTCACTTAATTTCTCTTATACTCAATTTCTCCATCTTTAAATAAAGGGGTTGAACTCAATGACCTCTAAGGTTGTTTCTAACAATACATCTAGGAACACATGATTCTGTGAACTGCATATATTGCCATGTAAAGATACATGGGGTAGCCGCCCTCTAAAAATGAATAAACAACAACAGACTTGCCGTGTCCCCCTAAGAAGACTAAAATCTCCTTAAGGACAATTTTTTATCCTGACAAAATGGCTTGCACTTAGTAGATACTTAATAAATGCTTATAAAATTATCAGCAGCCCTTGATAATGAATGCACCGATGCATGTAAAACTCCAACATGTTATACATTTCCTGCTTTATAATTATACCTGGCCAGATTTTCTTTTTAATCACCAACTGCTTCCCCCTTTAATCTAACACTATGTATTCAGTGAATCCACATAATTTGAATATTCATTTTTCACAGAAGTGGTTAACTTCTTTTGTATTATGGACACCTTGGGCAGTCTGGTGAAGTCTGTGGATTCCTTCTCAGAAAAACATTTCAAATGCAAAAAAATCAAATACATGGGATTACAAATGGAATAAACTATACTGAAATATAGCTATCAAAATATTTTTAAAAACAAATTCACAGATCCACATTAAGAACCCCTGATTTGTCAGGAGGATGGCAAACCTGCTGTTTGCAAAGGAAGAAAAAAACATTTATTGCCTTCTAAAGCCAAATGGAAATAATAACAGATTATCTACTATTGGGGATTTTCCTTACCCCTGCTCTTCTCCCTTAGAGAGTTGACTCTTCCCAAGTGGAAGGGAATTTTGGGGTCAATGTACTTTTCCCTTGGGAAAGTTCACCAGGATGATGTGAATGGTAGATGTAGTAAGAAAGGGAGTTAGTAGAAGATGGGAAGAGAGCATGAGATGACAGGCTGGAGATCAGTTTCTGACCCCAGCCCTGTCACTAACTCACTGTGTGACTAAAGTATTCTGGAGGCCTCAGTTTCCTCATCTGGACAATAGGGATGATAATTTCCATCTCACAAATAATGCCTCATAGGGTTCTCAGGGGGACAGCTAGGTGGTACAGTGGATAAAGTTCTGGGCTTGGAATCAAGAAGACTCAACTTTGTGAGTTCAAATCTGGCCTCCAACACTTTGACCCTGGGCAAGTTACTTAACCCTGTTTGCCTTAAGTTTCCACATCTGTACAATGTACTGGAGAAAGAAATGGCAAACCACTGCAGTATCTCTGCCAAGAAAACCCCAAATGGGGTCATGAAGAGTTGGACATGGACTGAAATGACTCAACAACATGAAGATTCTCATGATGGGTAAGTGAGATGAGATTTAGGCAGTCAGTAAATATTCATGAACTTAACCCTGACAGCCTCCTAAAAATATTAATAATAGATAAATGAACAAATAGAAAAGGGCCGCTACATAGCACGATGGATAGAGCACTGGCCCTGAATTATCAGGAGGATTTGAGTTCAAATCTGGCCTCAGAGGCTTAATAACTGTATGAAACTGGGCAAGTCACTTATTCTCAATTGCCTCCTAAAAAAAAAATCATTCATGAAATACTATGTGCCACCCAAAAATGCCCCATGCCTATGAAAGGGATATGATGAAAAGACAAAGCAGTGTAGCTGAAAGAGTGCTGGGGAGTCAAATAACCTGCATTCACATCCCAGCACTGCTGCCTAAATGCATTGTGACTATGAACAGACCACAGTAGGTCAGGAAGGAATCTGAGCAGTCGTGTCAACCCTCTCACCTGAAAGACAGAAATTAAGGCTTAGGGGAACCATGGATTTGGAGACAGAAGGTTTGTCTTTGAGTCCTTCCCTGCTGTTCTGTCTGAGCTTCGTTCCATCATGGGGCAACAGATGGAAAGAACACTGTCTCTGGAGTCAAACAGCCTGGGTTTAAATCCTCCTTCCATCACTAATTGCCTGGGTGACCTTGCACTTAATCACTTAACCTCAGGTTCTTAAAAATGATAAAATGTAAATAAAATAAAAATAAGCAGTTTGAACTTAATGGTCCAACTTAATGGCAACATTAATAGACTACCTTAAAGGGTTGCGAGGAAAGCATTCTGTAAACTAAAATATATGAGTGTATTTTTATATATACATAATATATATGTATGTGTTACACACACATATACATACACATCTATATTCATATTTATATAGTTACTGTTATCATTATTAGAGCATTCTGTAAACTGTAAGCTATATATATGTATGTTTATATACATACATTGTGTGTGTATGTTATTCCTATATACACATATATGTACATACATGCATACATTTGTATACTTACTGGTGTCATTATAAGAAACAGCGGATCTAATGTAATGTACAAAAAGCCAGCCTCATAGTCAGGAAGACCTAGGTTTAAGCCTCAGCTCTTACACATGCTAGCTGTGTGACCCTGAGAAAATCACTTAACCTCTCAATTCCTCATGTAGCTATCTAAGATGATCAGTTTAGATGAAACACCTGTTATGCATTGGTGCAGGGAATTTCTCCCCTGGAAGTTACCACTGATCTCTTGCCCTTCCCAAAAAAAAAAGGATACTTGCTGATCACCATATGGCAATGACCAATGAGAGAGACCTGGTTGTGGCGTTTTCTTTTTCTCTCACCATTTTCTCTCATCATTTGCTAAAATGTGTAGTTCCAATTTAATGCCCTGCCCTCACCAACACTGACCATCACCCTACTCTATTTAAAATGGCAGCAGGGGCTTCCTGGCTCACACAGATTTACAAAATCCATAATAAGTCTGCCAGCATGAACTTAATTACCCTTCTTCAAGGCCTTCACTTTTAATTTCCATCAGCAAAAGCAAATGACATGTCTAGACCCTTTAAAAATAAATAAATAAGTTGCTCAAGAGTGCGCATCTGTTGACTGAAGGTGAGAAGTGGCACTAGGCCTATGAGAATGCCAGGGTCCCTCTAAGGCAAGGGATGGCTGGAAGCTTTTCCAGCCAAGAGGCAAACAGTATTTGCTTCTGTCAGCCTCCTTCTGCTGCAACTAAAGATGGGGACCTTGGTGGCTGTAAAGCTTCTCTCATTCCTCGGTCAGGTTCATTTGCTAGTGATATGAGCCAAGAGGCAGAAAGCTCATGCCCAGGAGAATCTCCTTGATAACTGGTCCTTGGTACCCTTTCTCCCTTTCTTTTCTATCCTGAGCTATTCCCACAACACTGATCCACTCCCTCTCTTTTACAGCTACTAGATGAGTGAAACTCCTCCAAGTAAACCTTCCCTCCCTTCTCACATCCCTTTTAGATAAATCTTTTAAAGTCTTCTATTCTCCCCTTCACTCCGTTCCCCACTGAAAAGGGTAAATGGGGCAGTCTCCCATCTTTCACCCCAACTTTAAATATGTACCCCACCCAGTCAATTCATTTCTTCGAATTTTTATTATGGATCTCCCATGCTCTGAGAGGCAGTGTGTAGTGATGGATAAAGAGGTGGCATCACAGCCACAAGACCCACCCCTGACACGTACTAATTCTGTGTCTATGGGCAGGTAGCTCAACTGCTCAGTATTACAGACAACTGTCTGTGATGATAAGTTGCAGGGAAGATGATGACCTGCCTTGGTAGGTAGAGGGAATTTCAACTGGGAGCCCCTTAAATCATTGAAATCAAAGATCCATTTCCTATCTTTATCTAACCCTGCTATATTTCAGACACTATACTGGAATATCTCCACTCAAAGAGCTTATACTTTAATAGGAAGATGACAACATATATGTATTTACACATATACATTATATATACTTATATATAAATGAGATAATATATAATGTGCTTTGCAAACCTGAAAGCACTATGTAAATGCCAGCTATTGTCATTAGCATTAAATATAAAATAATTTAAGAGAAGGAAGGATCCTACTGAGATTCATTGAGATCCATAAAGACCACTCCTAATAAGTGTCCACTAAAATGCATCTCAACAAGAGTGAGAGATCCCCAAAAGCAAAGGTGAAGACAGCCTGTAAAAGGCATGGAGAGGGAAGGTTGGTTGGGATGGACAGAAAACAGGACATGCAAGGCAAGAATTCTCAGACACTCCATCCCCCTTGGCCGTTGGAGGACTTCTGGAGGACTTCCCTTCTTTTCCAGCTGGTTTCTCCCTGCTCTTTGCTGAGCAGAGAAGCAGCTGTTAGATGCTTACCCCTCCAACCCCTTCCACTTTGAGTAGGCCACAGTTGGAACAGCTGGGAAATTCGACAAGAAAAATTGTTTAGGGAAGCAGAAGAGGCCAAAACAAAAAATGAACTTACAGAGGAGAAAACCGGATTACCTTCAGACTGCAGGAGACAATTCAGGTCCTTGTAAATTTACTTTGGGGCTGAGCAACCCCAAGACCTCCTGGAGGATCTGTA
Source organism: Potorous gilbertii (assembly GCA_028658325.1). Classification (NCBI taxonomy): domain Eukaryota; kingdom Metazoa; phylum Chordata; class Mammalia; order Diprotodontia; family Potoroidae; genus Potorous; species Potorous gilbertii. The sequence goes on along the minus strand of JAQQSK010003040.1, from coordinate 2,581 downwards.
AAGAACCATGTTAGTGGATAGTATGTGGTTTATGGAAACAAATAAAAGATTATCAGTTCCATTGGATAACATTAAGCTCAGGTTTTCCAGGGGTTTAAAGAGAGCTGAGAAAGATGCTATATCCTTGAATCCAAAGCTTTGTGAGAAGTTACAGTAATTGAGATTTCCTGAGCAAGTGCAAGTGAGTGGAAAGAGAGCTTGCTTCCAGTGATCTCATTGCTTTGACAGAGCTAATTCATTTGTTTGGAGAAAAGCTGTGAACTAGGAGACCAGCACTATTCCGAGGCCGGCCGGCCGGCCGGCCGGGCACAGTAACTGTGGGATTTTCAGTAAATCTCCTCAATAAATTGAGAAGGGTCTATCCAGTTGAACAATCATTAATGCAAGGCCCTGTGCTAGGTTCTGGAGATAGAATAAATAAATTCAGCCCCTACCTTCAAGGAACTTACATTCTACTGGGGAGATTAATAATTAATACTACAAATAATACAGATACTAAATTTAATTAAAAATTAATGCTACAAATAATAATAAAAAACTGACATTTATATAGATGATCTGAGGGAGAGGGAGAGGAGAGGAGAGAGAAGGAAAGCCAAATTAAAGGAATGCTGAGAATATGTACGATTCACCTCATCCCACCTGCCCTGAGAAGTATCACAGCATCTCACAGCGGTAACCCTAAAGGACTGTCTCAGGAGGTAGTGCCAGATGTCCTAAAAGAACCTGGCCCTTTTAGCACAGTGGGATGACTGCTTGGGAACTTCTACCTCATCGAGCTTAGTTCTACCCTCTTGGGTCATGCAGAACGATGAGAGAATCCTCTTCCACTTAATGGGCCTCCATCGACTTCAGCATACCCATCAGGCCCCACCTACTTCCCTCCAAACACTTCTGTCTTTCGCCTCAACATCCCTATTTCCTTCAGTCAGTCTTCACATAGCAATTGAAAATGCAATCTAACATCCAAGAAGATTCATTGGCCATTTTTTCTAACTCACTGTTACTTTCTCTTGTTCCCAGTAGCCTTCCCTAGCCTCCACTGGGCTTTCTGGATTAGAGGGAGGGACACAACCCACTTTCTCTGGGTCCCATGGAGGGAGAACCAGGACTGGTGACAGAATTATGATAATTACTAGCACCTGTATTATAATACTTTAAGGTTTGCAGGGTAATTTGCATTTTGTTCTATCTCATTTGGTCTACCCAGTAACCCTGTGAAATCCATCCACAAGATCCCCTGGGGCTGCCAGCTAAGAAGCCTTGTTCTAGAGAGGGTATTAATCTTGCCCTCCATTTTGGATCACTATTTTAACCATTTTACAGATGAAGAAACTAAGGCTGATAGAGGTTAAAGCAGCATGCCCATATAGCTAGGAAGTGTCTAAGGCAGGATCTGAATTCAGGTCTTCCTGAATCCAATCCAACATTCTACTCACATAGTTGCCTCAAAAGTAATCTGCCACCTATGAAATAACATGCAGGTGGCACAGTGGATAGAGTGCTGTGATTTCAGACTCTTACTAAGTGTGTGACCCTGGGCAATTCATTTAACTGTTTGCCTCAGTTTCCTCATCTACAGAGAAGGAAATGGCAAGTGGCTCCAATATCTTTGCCAAGAAAACCCCCAAATAGGGTCATGGAGATTTGGACATGCCTGAAAAACAACTGAACAGTGAATCTGTCTTAAGAGAGGCTTAGACCTTGGTGAGACCCACAGGTGTTGGCTGAATCAATGGGCATGAGTGACATCACAGTTAATAACTAACATGGGAAACATTTTCCAGAGTACTAGGTTTGGAATAAACTCTGGACTGAACTTTATTATTCCTTCAGTCATTCCAAGAGAGAAATAGTGCTCTTAATAGCACTGCACTGAAAGAGAGACCTGTGAGCTATGTGGCTGAGCTGTGAAAGATAGGAGCTATCCAGGGGCTCTCTCCTCCTGCTCCAGCAGAATTGGTTTTCATTTTTCCCTGGAAACCATCACATTTTCTATGTTTTCCATTGGGTTTGAAGGTCAAAGAAATATCGCCTTGGAAGACTTATCTTAGAACCCTATATCTGGAGCAAGGAGAGTCCTCACAGAGTTCACCTTCATTTTACAGATGAAGAAATTGGGTCTCTTTGAGGTCAAATGACTTTTCCAAGGTGACACAAGGAAGAAATGGCAGTGTTGGGATTTAAACTCAGGTTCTCTGACTCCCAACCAGTCCTTCTTCCAAGGCACCACCATGCCTCCTTCTCCCACAACTTGGGAGAATCATGGTATAATAGATATAGAGCTGGAATGAACTTCAAAGGCCAACTAGTTGAACCCTTTATTTTATAGAGAAAATTCAAGCCCAGAGAAGTTAAGTGTTTTGTCCAAGGTCACACAGCTAGTAAGTGTTCTCTGACATCCAGAGACAGTGTTCTTTCACTAGAGGCTGTTAGGATAGAGTGCTAGGCCTGGAGTCAAGAAGACCTGACTTCAGATCCCACCTCAGACACTAGTTGGATGACCCTAGACAAGTCACCTCACCTCTACTTGCCTCAACTGTAAAATGGCTATAAGAACAGCACCTACTTCCCAGGGTTG
>JAQQSK010003038.1:15000-116000 GCA_028658325.1 Potorous gilbertii | reverse complement strand
TATGTATGTATGTGTATGAGTTTGAAATCTTGTCTCTTAGGCAGGGCCAGAAAGTGGTATATTTGACTCTTTATTTTTTAATCAATCATTTAATATTTATTAAGCATTTATTATGTGGTTAAACACAATGGGGATACACACACACAAAATGAAATTCTTTTCCCTTAAGGAGCTCATAGTTTACTGGGGGAGGACAACACATCCATATATGGGATATCTCATAGGAGTATATGGAAAATATGTAGAAAATAATTGAATTTTTTGTGGAAAGAAAGACAACTAAGGGGATATGGAAACATTTCATGGAGAAAGTAAAATTTAAGATGAATCTTGAAGAAAACATTGAATTTTAAAAGATGAAGTTTTGATGGGAGTGCATTGCAAATATGGGGGACAGCCTCTACAAAGGCATGGAGATGGGAAATATATTAAAATGTATGAAGAACTTTAAGAAGCCCAGTGTGTCATGTCTGGACCACAGAATTCATGGAGAAGTTGATGTAGGATAAGGTCAGAAGGGCAGATTAGAATTGTATTATGAAGCACTTAAAAATCTAAGTTTTTTACTTATTATGGTAGAGGCAATAGGAAGTTACTGGAGTATATTGAGTATGGCCAGACATATTTTAATACAATCACTATGTAGCTATGAGGAGAATATGTCAGAATGAAATTGGATTCAGAGAAAACAAATGAAAAGTAGTTGACTAAAGGATGTTGTCCAGGCAAGTAGAAGTGGGAGACAATGGATGTGGAATTCACATATGCTGATTGATATGTTGACTGGTTTTAATGATCTGTATTTCTCTTCTTTTAAAAAAAAAATCTTTGTTATAATAGATGGCATGCTGGGATAGGGACGGGGAAGGAAGATATTAGGAAATGAAAATGATTTTAAAAATTAAACGATATTAACAAAAAAAAATCGAACTTTTTTTTCAGAGAGAGACTCTTGTGACAATTAAAAGAAAATTGCCTTGCAGACAGTAAGTGCTCAAAATGTGCCTGGAATTTAATCAAATGAATAAGATATGATCTCTGACTCTAAGGAACTTACTCTCCCCAAGACTAAAGAAAAGAAAAAAAAAGAAGGGCGTTGATAGATTATAGAAGATGGCGTCTGAGGAGATCAAAGGAATATCTTGTTTTATTCACACCAGCAAAAATAATGACTTCTTCCTCTAAGGAGTTTATCAGAATCCCCAAGTGGAGTCTTAACTGGCTCGATGATGACTAGACTCAAGGTCTACTGCTCTTTGATGAGCACTAACTTCTTTCATAATGAAACAAGGTATTAGCATGTTTGAAGGAAGTACTAATGGACATTTATCGTTTTTCTAGGTCTCTCTATGGGCAGTGCCTGGAAATTTTTTTCTTTTTCATTTTCAACAAGATATTTTTGAAATGCTGCCTCCCTCCCCTGCATCGATACAGATACATGTTTTGTTTTTGGATGGAAGCTGAAAAACTGCAGGCACGCAAAGAATTTAAGTGAAAGGACATTTATTTCCTCATAATTGGTGAAGTGTTAGCTTCTATGTTTTTCTCTCTTAGTTCAGTTACTGGAATAAACATTCCAGTAGGTTTCTCAAGAGAAAAACCACACCCAGAATCATTGCTACCTGTTCCGATTATGGAGTCCTCTATATTATTTAGGGCCTTGACCTTCTATGTGAATCCAGTTTATGTTTTCTTTTTAGTAAAGCCCAATGAAATGAGGGAGGAAAGAATGGATTATACAACTAAGATGTGAAATATAAAGGTTGGGGAGAAGAGTATCATATGATACATATATCTAGGGAAAATACATTTTTTCCTCTCTCTCACTCATAAATACTCACCTCCATTGACTTCTTCTGAATGGGACTTTAGTGAAGAAGTGTGAAAAATAATGGGAAATAGAGTGTTAGTAAGATGAGTTGATCTTGGTATAATGTTAATATAGTAAGGTGTCGTGAAATGAACACAAAAAAAATGAGGTTTAGATTCCAGCTCTGCAACTAATAATCTTTGTGACCCATGATAAGTCATTTCATTTCTCTGGCACTGAAGCCTACACATGTAAAATGAGGAGATTTTCACTACCTCTCTTTTAGGGTTATTTCAAGTAAAACAATGTCTCTGGGCTTATTTTCCCAATTTCTACTCTTACGGGTACGTTAAATCCCCAAAAGGAAACTGGCTACTACTCTCCTTGGGTTTCTAAGGGTAATTCTGAGGCCTTGGGATTTAAAGTACAGTTTCTCATGAGCCCCTACCAGTGTGCTTCCCATTCATTATCAGGCAAGTTTAACTTTCAGGAAGGGTATTAACTAATCAGGAATAGTGAGTATAGTTGTTAGAAAAGCAATTACCATCTTCCCCCTTTTCTGCCTTCCTCTCCCACCCAATTAGAGACAAACTCTCACTAGCACATGCTAGGTGCCTGGGGAGAATATAATAACAGTAAAATGGTAGTGAGGTAGACTTGTATGACCAAAAGGTAATTCCTAGCTCCTAGGCAGTAGAAGTCCTTTTTTTCCCTTTGTGGATTCCTCCAAAAGTTTCCTTTAGGTGTAGTTCTCTGCTGAGCTCTGATGGTTGGTTCCCTCGAGTTCGATAAAGCTGCCTTTCCTTCCTTGATTAATCTAGATTTTTCCTTGACATGTCTCTAAGTTCCTGACACAGAGGTTGAAAACAACCCCTGATGTTTCGGATTCTACTACCAATGCTAACTGTTGTCACCTTGTCAATGGGGAAGGTGGAGAAGAGAAACTTACTCTTTTTCTCCAAAGGTAATTCCATCTCTAGAGTACTTTGCCACCACTTGACTAACTAGCTCTAAACTGACTTTCTATTTTCATATATAAGGGTGTAGCTCTGATATATTTTGCCCTGATACTTTAACTAAGTAAGAACAGTTTTTGATTGAATCATACCATCAGTACTTGGTGTGGTCAGAGCCTGTACTCCCTCTTGAAACAATTTAGAGCCATTGTGTGAGAGACTGGGTCTCTCCCTAAGGAATAAGCCATCTCAAAATCAGAGGGAGAAATTCTGAGGGTTTGTGTGTTCGTCTTGTGTTGCTGAAGAAGACCATGCCATCAGAGAACTAATGACATGACTTGCAGTTGACTTTGTTTTGAGTGAGGGAGGGATATGCCTCACTTTTCCTCCAGAGCCATCTGGATCCAGTGACCAGATATTCCTCAAGATGACTGGAGATGACTCAGGATGAGACAATTGGGGTTAAGTGACTTGCCCAAGGTCACACAGCTAGTGAGTGTCAAGTGTCTGAGATGAGATTTGAACTCAGGTCCTCCTGACTCCTGCACTGGTGCTCTATCCACTGTACCACTTAACTGCCCCCTGAGGGTTTGTATTGAGAGGTTGGAGCCAGAATGCCATTTCTAGTTTACTTGTAAGGAGCAAAAGAAAGAATAAGGAGTGGCAGAGAAACAAGACACTGAAGAAAGTCATTGCTTCTACAGACAGTTCATAACAGAGGATTCAGACTAAGGGAAAGCTCAAGAAAAGGTCAGCACTTTCCCAATTTCCTTTCTTGATGCCTGTCTCTTTATAGACAATATTATGTAATCTGTTTTGTTGCCCAAACATTTTCTGTAAACTGAATTTTTCCTTACTCACTAAGTTGTCAGGGACTAAAGACATAATAATAAATGATGATCATGACAAAATAACCTTTAGCATTTGCATACTACTCTAAGAATTGAGAAGTGTTCTACATATATATTATCTCATTTTATCCTCACAATAACCTTATGAGCTAGGTACTATTGTTATCCCCTTTTACAGATGAGGAAAGTGAGATTGAGAGAGCTAAAGTGATTTGTCCAGGGTCACATGGCTAGTAAGTATCACAAGCACGAATTTAACTCAGGTCTTCCTGACCAAGTCCAGCACTCTATCCACTGTACCATCTAGTTGCCTAATTTATATCTACATATAAATATAATTCTAGGCAGAGAACCTAAGCTCTGTCTAAATATTAAGAATTTACCTGAGGGTTCAGAGCAGTTGTGATTGAACTCAACTTTTAATGCAAAATAAATTCTCAGAAACTGACAAGAGAAAAACTTATGGTACCTTACATTTCTCCCTATGCTTAAAACAAGCGAATTATTGTAATTGTCATACACGGGCAAGGATGCATCTGATTCTTTCAGCCAATCGTAAGATTTCCTTTGTGGCATCTTCTCTCTTTATCCATTCATCCAAGTAGTTTATTCTCTCAAAATAATTAAGGATTTTTATTCATACCTAGACTAGATTGTTTAATATGATTGAGCTATCTGGATTTTGTGCGATTATATTAACGAAGGTGGGAGTAAAAACTTACAATCTTACACTAGGATTTTAAAAAAAAAAGAAAGTGTAACTAAATTTCTTTGTAGCCATTTTATTTCACCAGATAAAAGTCAACAGATGAGGCTATAGAAATAGGGCTATTTCGGAAGTCAGAAGTCTAACTCACATCTTTACTCTGCTACATACTATCAGTGCAACATCAGGCTAATTATTCAATCTCTTTGGCACTCAAAATCATCAATTAAGAAATAAGAAATTAAGAAATAAAGTAATTGGATTAGATAATCTTTAAAGTTCCCTCTGGATGTGTGTGTGTGTGTTTGTGTGTGTATGGTGTCTGTGTGTGTATGTGTACACACACATATGTATATATATATGTATATGTGTATATAAAGTTGCCAAGAGGCAAATTGAGGCTTGAAGATGAGAAAAGTTTCCTGACAATTAGAACTGGTCAGGAGTAGAATGGGATGATGTGAGAAGTAGTTGGGTTCCTCCACCTTGGAAGTAAAATGGAAGATATCCCAGGGTCTTCAAAGGTTGTACAACCATTTGTCAGATACATTAGAGTTGGAATTCCTTTTGTGTACAGTTTGGGCTGGATTATCTCAAATTCCATGATTCCGTAATTAATTCTTCAGTGATAGAAACCCAGGACTTGTTCAGTATGGATTTATCATCTGAAGCTTTTGAATTCTTGAACAGCACCTATATGATCTGGCTTTCATTCAGGATGCTCTCAATGTGGAAACGCTTTCTCTGGATCATAATTCAGATTTAGAAGATGAATCCTAAGAGTTCATAGGATCAAAGAGCTGGAAAAGACCTAGGAGGCCACTCAGTTCAAATCCTTTATTTTAAAGAGAAAGAAACTGAGACCTAGGGAGATGAAGTGAATCATCAAAGGACATTTAGATAGTGTTAGAAATGGGATTTGAACTCAGTTCCACTTACTTAAGACCTGTTCCCTTTTGATCTGTGCCATACTACTTTTTATATTGCCTATGGCACAGGAAAATTAAATGATGGATTTGTCGAGGCACAGAGCTATTAGTGGCTCACATTCATATAGTATTTCAGTGTTGACAAAGCAATTTATAAATATTATCTCATTTGATCCTCACAACCACCTTGGGGAGTGTATTATTATCTCCATTTTAAAGATGAAGAAATGGAGGCAGTCAGAGGTTAAGTGACTTGCTCAGAATAATAAATGTCTGAGGCCAGATTTGAACTCAGGTCATTCTTACTCCAAGTCTAGAGTTCTTTCTCTTGTGCCACCTCACTGCCTGTATAATAAATGTTAGAGACAGAATTTGAAGAATTAAAACCGAGTCAATTTATTCTCTCTGCTCCTCTCTTCATTCTTGCATAATGGCAAAAAATCAATATCTTCATTCTCAGGTGGGAAAAAAAAGCCTCTCATGTTATGTGGGCAGAAAAAGTCTTAAGAATACTAGCAATTATGGAATAATAATATTTTTAAAAAGTTCTTAGGTGCGATCAGCAGGCAACAGCGGGAGGCATTGGAAAGAACCCTATGCTTGGGGTCAGAAATGCTGAATTGGAGCCCTGCCTCCAATACTTACTACCTATAGGAGCATGGGAAAATCAGTTCATTCCTCCCATCTCCATCTCTGGTGCAGCCTGCCCTCCATCACTTAAAATGTGCTCTTTCCTCACCTCTCTCTCTTGAACCACTTTCCTACATGAGATTCTTTCTGATTCTCTCCTCGTTGCTAGATTTCTCCCCTTTGAAATGACTTTATATTTATTTACTATATTATTTCTATCCACTTACATTTTTATATATTATTTCTTCTTATCAAATGTAAGTCCCCTAAGGTGGGAGTCCTTAATTTTGATCTTTGGATAACCAGTACCTAGAACAGTCCTTGACACATGGTAGGTGTTTAATATATGCTTTGTGATTGTTGAACTACAATATACTTATCCGTAAAATGGGGTCAATAATATTTTCACTGCCAAGTTCATCAATGTGGCTGAGAAGAGGGTACATGGTAAAGCACTATTAAAAATACTGCTAAGCATATGACTTTTCTAAGCATTTTCACATATATCCTCTCGTGTAGGTCTGTAACAGCACCATGGAATAGGTTGGGCAGACCTCAGCACCCTTGTTTAGCACCAAGGATGGAACTAAGGTATAGAGAAGTTCAATGATTTGCCCAAGACCACACACACACACACACACACACACACACACACACACAGAATAAGTTGTGGAGTCAGTCAACAAATATTTATTAAGCAACTCCTATGTCAATTTGACAAGCATTTACTAAGTGCTTACTTTGCGTTGGGCAATGTGCTAGGTACAGGAAATATGAAAACAAAAATGAAATGGTTCCTGCCATTGTCTCTCTGGGGAGATCATTTGTGCACAGATATGTACAAATTAGATACAAAATAAATATGAGGTAGTTGGGATTTTTCTTTTGGGGGGAGATAACCAGCAACTGGGTATCTGTGGGGGAAATCAAAGAAGATTTCATGAAAGAAGTGACAGTTGAGATGAACTTTGAAGAAAACTGAGGATTCTTAGAGACAGAGATGAGGACAGTAGGCATTCCATGTATTGAAACACCATGTGCCAAGGCAAGAAAAAGTAAATGAAACAGCATGTCTGAAGAAAAGCAAGGTGGGCATTTTGGCCAAAACATAGATTATGTGTAAAGGAATAATATGTAACAAGCTTAGAAAGGCAAGGCCTTAGATCCCAGAGCTCTCATAATAATGAAAAGTGTATTAAACATGGAGTCAGGAAAAACTGGATTCAAATCCTGCCCCTGACATTTACTAAACTGGTTCCTGGATAAATCATTTGGCATTTCTGGGCCTCAGTTACCTTATCTGTAAATATTGAAGGTGTTCAGATTGGCTAACATGACAAAACAGGAAGATGATAAATTTTGGAGAAGATGTGGGAGAGTTAAAACACATTCATTGCTGGTGGAACTGTGAGCTGATCCAACCATTCTGGAGACCAATTTGGAATTGTGCCCAAAGAGGTATAAAAATGTGCATACCTTTTGACCCAGCTATATTGCTTCTGGGACTGTATCCTAAAGAGATCATAGAAATGAGAAAGAGTCCCACATGTACAAAAATATTTATAGCAACTTTGTTTGTTGTGGCCAAAAAGTGGAAATCAAGGGGATGTTCATCAACTGGGGAGTGGCTGAACAAATTTTGGTAGATGAACATAATAGAATTCTATTGTGCTGTGAGAAATGATGACCAGAAGATTTCAGAGAAGTCTGGAAGGAATTATATGAACTGATGGTGAGTGAAAGGAGCAGAACCAGGAGAACTCTGTGCACAGCAACATCCACAGTGTGTGAGGAATTTTTTTTGGTAGATTTAGTACTTCACTGCAATGCAAGGACTTAAAAAATTCCCAATGGACTCGAGGCAAAATGCCTTCTACATCCAGAGAAAGAACTATGGAACTGGATCGCAGAATGAAGCAGACCATTTTCTTTTGTGTAATGTTTTGTTTTGTTTTATGGTTTCTCCCACTCATTTTAATTCTTCTCTGCAATGTGACTAAGGTGAAAATGTATTTAATAGGAATGTATGTGTAGAACTTAAATAAGATTGTGTACGGTGTCAGGGAAGGAGTGGGGAGGGATAGAGGAGGTAGGAGGAGGAGAGGGGAAGGATGGGGAGAGATGGGGGAAGGAGGGAGAGAAAGGGGAAAAAAACCTAAGATATATGGAAGTGATCGTAGAACACTGAAAACAAATAAAATAATTTAATAATAAAAAAATAAAAAATGAAGGTGTTGATCTTTAAGGTCCCCTAGAGCTCCAAACTCTATGTTCCTATGACTCTCAGCCCATTGCCATTCTCCTAGATAATTTTAGTGATGTTCTGTGTCAGGTGTGGTCTTTTCCCTTGAGGAAAGTTCCCAAAGATAGTCCTCAGCTTGTCTCATGCTAGTGCTAGGCTCAGAGAATACCCATCACTGCTCACTCACAGCCCCCTTCTGGGTGACTAAAGCATATGTGATTTTATTTGCTACAATCATTTTCCTCTTATTAATAGCTTGTTCATTGTACTTGCCTGGGCATATACAATGAACAAAGCCTGTATTCTTCGAGCTACAGGGACTCCTTCCCCCCTCTATCGTTCCTACCCTTGTAAAAATAAATAAGACTTGTAAAACAAAGCACAACAAAACAAAAATGGACGGCGGGTGGCATCACCCTTCAAAAACGTGTGACATTGAAAGCAATGGCCAGTCGTCTTACAAATGAGTTCTTTTTGATGGTGGGGGTTTGTCCATTTGGTGAAAGTGTCCCCTATGCTCCCTGCTCCCCTACAGACTCGTGATCATTTTCTTTTTTTCCTTCTATTTTTAATTTTCATTTTTAACATGGTTTTCCAAACCTCCACTTCAGGAGGTAAATACAATTCTGGCAGGGTCTTGGTCTAATTTAGTTTATTAGGGCTTTTACTACAGGTTTTTAAGCACTCAATGATTTTCAAAAACATATTAAAATGACCACGGCCAATCTTCTAGATGGGTACAATTCCACATTTCCCAAACAACTTAATAGCCAGCATCTTGTGCCAGATGGAGAATGCTTTCACCATTCTTTTTCCCACAGCTTAGAAGATGGAGATTGCTTTTTTTTCTCCTTCTTCTAACTTTATGGTGGGGGGGAAATGATGGATATAATAGCCTCCTCCTTAAAACCCCCTTCTAGGATTCATATCAAATAATAAACAAGCATTAATAAAGTGTCTACTATATCTTAGGCTCTGTGCCAGGTGCTGACAATACAAATACAAAGAAGGAAATGATTTGAGTTTACAATGAGCTTACATCCTAATTGGAACATGAGAAAAACATATGTACATATCATAAATATAAAGTGAATAAATACCAATATATATGAATTATAAGCAAGGTAGTTTAAGAGAGAGGACACTAGCACTAGGTTTCATTGGAGAAGATGGTGCCTGAGCTGAGGTTTTAGAGAAAAAGAGGGATTTTATGAGGCAGTGGCAGAAGTAAAGAGGGAGGGCATTCCAGGTATGGAAGATGGCCAGGGCAAAATCATAACTATTGAATAGGTTTAAGTCTCCCAGGGGGGCAGAAAGGCCAAATTCCAAAAGATCATCTCTGGGAATATCAGTCCTGAGCTGGCCTGGGTTCCCCACTGGTAAGATGGAGATCCTAGAAGGAATGGCAAAGCAAACTTGGTTTTCTCTCATCATTCAGTCAAGGGATGTCCTTTAGATGTCTCAAGTTTAATGTATCCAAAACCATTCTTATTCTGAACTTCTGATGTCATCACCAACCTTCTAGTCACTTAGGTTCACAGCTTTGGTATTTTGCTAAATGCCTCTTCCTTACTCACCCCATATATCCAATAAGTTGTCTGTCAAGTCATGCAGTCAAGTCAAATCAAGGCAGAAAACATTCATTAAGTGCCTCCTATGTGCCTGGCAATGTGCTGCATGCTGGAAATAGAAAAGGTAAAAATGGTCCTTGCTGTCAAGGCTCTCATAGTCTAATAGAATAGCTAATACTCAAACACCTTTGTACGAACAAATGCCTAATCTCTCAATTGCATAATCTTTCTCTTGACTTTCAGGCATCCATCCTAGTTCAGGTCCTCATTTCCTCTCTAACAACTAGATATACACTTTTAACTGGACTTCTTACCTCAAGTCTCCCCATCCCAATCCATCCCGCCTATAACGGCCGAAGTAATTTTCCTAAAATACAGGTCTCACTGTGTCACCCTGCTACTCAATGAGCTCCAGTGCCTTCCTACTGTCTCTAGGGTCTAATATAAACTCCTCTGCTGGGCATTGTAAAATGCTTTATAAATAAACCTCCTCCTAACATTCTTTTAACACATTTCATCAACTCAACCATAAGTGCGCTGGAGCCAGCTCAAGCCCTACAAGCTGGTTGTCACATGGTCAGGATGAGCATTTATACCCAGGAAATGGACAAATGCTAAAAATCAGAGCTTTCCATACTATTTTATTGGTGGCCTAGACTGAAGAAAGTGATGGAGAGAATAGTAATGATGTAGATTAAACTTATAAGTGTTTCCTGGGTGTATTCTCTCCACTCTTCCCTACTTCTTTTTTATTAGAAAACTGATGGTTAAAATTGTACTTGCACTTTGACATCTTCATACAACTTATTGTTCCTCACACCCTATGTCCCATCTTCCTTTTCTTCCCCCTTAGCGTTGTCTATTCCCCATACCTGATCTCCTGTCCTCCCAACTCCTGACTCTTAGATTTCCTGGTTTCCTTTAAGACCTGGCTCAAATAAATACCACTTGCTCCAGGAGGGTTTTCCTCATCATCATTGCTGCTGGTTTCTTTTACTCTAAAGCTACTGGTCATTCACACTGTACTCATCTTGAGAATACTGATTTAGAGATGTTGTCTCCATCATTGGGATGAAGCTTCTTGAAGGTAACAAATGTTTTTCTCATTTCTTCCTTATCTCCTTTTCTTTCTTCCTTTCTTTCTTTCTCCTTCCTTCCTTCCTTCCTTCCTTCCTTCCTTCCTTCCTTCCTTCCTTCCTTCCTTCCTTCCTTCTTTCCTTTCCTCCTTATCATCTTAGACAAGGTCTGGTATGTAGTAAGTGCTTAATACCTGATTGAACAATGGATTCAGGTGGAAAATAGATGATATGTCCTACAGTATTTCTTAATAAGAATACATCAAGGTTATGACCTAGACATGCTATATGCACAACTTAGAAATGATATTTGTAGGCTAATAAATATCATTCACATTATATCATATACTTAAAATTATAGAATCATAAAATTTCAGATCTGAAAGGTACATTAGAGATCATCCACTCTATTTATTTTATGAAGTAAGAAGCAAAGACTGAGAGAGAACGGCAACTTCACCAGTAATCTATGTAGTCAGCGGTATAAACAGAAACAAAATGGAGATCTCCTGTTTCCTTATCCAGAGTTCTGCCCACCATACCACACTACCTTGCAAAGATGTGGTGTTCACATTATAGATAGTTTTATTTTGCCAATATTAGCTGCAAACATCACTCATAACACATCATACACTTGAGTCGTACTCTGGGGACAGACATATAACATGCTAGTAGTGTGGAACAGGAACTCCCAATGAAAGTTACTTGACAAGTGAATCAGCTCCTAATGTACTATGTATAATGCGGGACAACACGTTTTGTAATTAACCGACCTGGAAGCTAAGCAAGTGTTAGGAGCGATGCTCCTTCTTTGCTGATCCAAAGGAAATTAGTATCAAGTTCTTTGTCGTGAGACTTTCAATAAAGAATGGATTATATAAGACATTAAAACATTCTCTAATTACAGCTATAAATACTGAAAATCAAGGGGTTCTGAGTGTTAAAATCAATTTCCCTGTTTGTGCACTTGCAATGCTATATATTTAGCTGTTGACTTTTAACTTGGAGGAGACATAAGCAGCTGGTGAAAAACGTCCCAGGAATACTAATTATGCTGTCAGAAGGGGTACTCATAAGTGTTGTCTGTAGGAGAGTTGGCAAGGACTGAAAATGGCTTTATTGTTTCCCCCATTAAAGGTGTAGGAAAGAACCAAAATCATTAGGACAAATATTTGAGATGGTGAGGTGGGGGTGGGCTGGGCATATTATGTAACTGAAAAATCTGTCCCTACCCTTCATGACCCGAATGCTAAACAGACTTTTCGGGAAGCCACTCTTATCTTGACTTTCCTCTTTTTCACCATCACTGTTGCCATAATCATAATTGACATCGTTACTCAGGTGTCTCATCTTTTCCAACTCTCTGTCCCACCCCCAGTTATTAGAGCTTTCTCTTTCCCCAACTAATCTTGTACTTATCTGTATAAATGGGGCATCCCTCTCCACCCAATGTAAATTCCTCCAGGGCAGAGACTTTTGTTTTTCATTTTGTCTTTGTAGATCTATTGTTTAGCACAAAGCCTTGTCCATAGCAAGTACTCATTGAATTGTCAAATCGAATCAACATGTGGAAATCCTTATTAAGAGTCTAGTTTGAGAAGGGTGCTCTGTCTAGGGAGCTACATGAAGGTGATTGCGCAATGGTATATTTAACAGGTTACAGAAACAAACCCTTCATGTAATGAGAATCACGCCGGATGGCTGACTAGACCAACTGGGATATTAATATTCTTAATAATAACAACAAGAAAAACAACGACATTTAGACAGCACCTAACATATGCCAGGCATTCTGCTAAGTGCTTTATGCATGTTATCTCATTTGATCTTTACAACAATTCTGGCAAGTAGGTGCTATTATTAAAATTTTTGTTACAGTTGAGGAAACTGAGGCAGAGGCTAAAAGACTTACCCAGGGTAATACAGCTAACAAGAGTCTAAGAGGAAATTTCAACTTGGGTCTTCCTGATTCCATGCTAAGACTTCTAATCACTGCACTCCCTAGCTGCCCTTGAGATAGCAAAAGAAGAAATGGGCCCCCAGAATATTGGGTAAATCCTTGATGGAGGGCACATGGCCAAAACCTGAACAAGAAGTAGAAAGAGTAGAGCAGCTGTGATCTATTTTGATAGACAGAAAAGGACTAAATGATACTTGCCCTCTGGGAATTTACAATCTAAGAGTGATACATGGATACAAACCAAATGTATAGGAAGTGGAAGAACAAATCTGTTAGGCCAAGATGAGAATGTATAGTAAAGTTGAAACAGTAGGCATCAAAGATGGGTAAAAGTGAAGTGCTCTTCAGCAATGGATATTTGGGATCCGGGTCACAGAAACTGTGTAATGTTGGACAAGTCACATGCTCTTGGCTTCAGTTTCCTTATGTGTAAAATGAAAGCTAAGACTTCACCATGATCTTCACGGGTCCATTTAAACATAAGGTGGGGGAGGAGAGGAATTGCTTTCTTATCAAAGTTTCTCCCTTAATTCTCTTAACATTTTTAAATTAATTAATTAATTAATTATTACAGGGGCAGTGTAAATAATGGAAAAGGTATTGGATTAGACTAGAAGCTGGACACTTGGACTCTGTCCAGCCCTGGCTCTGGCACTGATAGTGACTTTGGGTAAGTTCCCCCTTTGGACCTGTTTTCTCAGTTACAAGTGGACTGAGCCAGATAAATGTTGAGATCCTTTTCTGAAAACTGACTCTAAATTACGTCCTCAAGTATTCTAAAGAGAGAGGAGCTGAAGCTTCAGTGTCCTTAAATTTTCCAGCCTGTACTTAGGATTCTTTTCTTAATATATTACTTGGTAGTACCCTGGGCATCTGAGAGTATGTTACCTCCCCCAATCCCTTAATGCAACATTGAATGAGTCATCTCAAAGAGAGAAGTTGTGTTCATGACTTTCTTTTTTTTTTTCAGTCATGTACAACTCTACATGGCCCCTTTTTGGGGTTTTCTTGGCAAAGAGTGGTTTTCCATTTCCTCCTTCGTGTCATTTTACAGGTGAGGCAGGTGAGGCAAACGGGGTTAAGTGACTTGCCCAGGATCACATAGCTAGTAAGTATCTGTGGTCAGATTTGAATTCAAGATGAGTCTTCCTGACTCCAGGCCTGGAGCCCTATTCGCTGAGCTACCTAGCAGCCTCTTACGACTTTCCACCAGAGATATTTGGCTAATAATTTTTTTGGAGAAAAAAAAAGGAAACAAAACGGAAGTTACTAATCATTCTTCCATGTTTCAAGAGTGTGACTGAGAAGACTACTATTTTCACCCTCTCATTTTCTTAACCTGTGGTTCTCCCAGGTTTTCTGTGATAAGAGGATACAAAGGAATACATGGCGAAATGCTTGGTGACATGACCTAGCTGCTTCCATCCCCAACTTCTCCCCCTACCTACTATTTACATTCCAATAAGCCACCATCTGAGAATCTTGGAACTATATAGAATGTGGAAGTCAAAAGGGATTTTGAAATTGTCAGGTTGTAGAATCTTAGAGCTGGAAGGGACTTGGAGGTCATATAGTTGTCCCTACTTTGTTTTACAGAGAAAAAAGGCAGGCTTATAGAAAGGATATGACTTATCCAAGATCTACGTCAGTAGCAGAACTACGGTTTTACTTGTCTCTTAACTCCAAGTCCAATGCCTTTTCAACATTACCACCTCACCTCAGTTTCTCCACTCTTTCTAAGCCCCTAACTGACAGACTCACAGATTGAGAGCCAGAACAGACTTCAGACATCATTTTATAGATGAAGATACTGAGGCCCAGAGATGTTAAATGATTTGCTCATACTGGTAATATGGTGAAGTCAGTATTCAAACCTAGGTTCTATGACTTCACATGCAACATTTTTTTCCACTTCACCATGTTAAGCATGTATACTTTGTGGGTGGAAATTAAGTGTGTGAGTCTAAATAACATTTTCAAAAGGTTTCTTGTTCAATTAAATTTAGGGGAGGAGGGAATATATGACACTCTGACAAGCAGCATACCTCAAAAATTGTGCTTGTACTTGGGGGCCATAATTGCAGCATTCAAAGTGATAGCTGAGTGCTAGTCACGTGCCGTTCATATGCCACTAAAAATTGTGTCAGCACCTTTAAAGAATTATTGGTAACAGAATAAAATGCCTGTAAGTCAATGCTACATTGACAATGTCTACATTTTGCAAATTCCCACTGCTTGTCAACAAAGGTGGGAAGGAAATCTCCAAGCAACCTGTGAGTTCATTTTTCTTCCTTCCTTCCTTTCTTTCTTTCTTTCTTTCTTTCTTTCTTTCTTTCTTTCTTTCTTTCTCTCTCTCTCTCTTTCTTTCTTTTTCCTTCCTTCAAGTTTCAGCTAAAATCTCACCTTCTACAGGAAGGTTTTCCCCATTATCCTTAATTCTAATTCCTTACCGCTGTTGATTATTTCAAACTTATCCTGTTGATATCTTGTTTGTACATAGCTGTTTGCATGTTGTCTCCTGCTTTACACTGTGAGTTTCTTGAGAGCAAGAACTATTCTTTACCTTTCTTAGTATCCCCAGCACTTAGCCCAGAGCCTGGAACCAAGTAGGTACTTAATAAATAACTGAAGTCATGAGAACATGTGAAAGACTTCCAGTACATTAGGTAGGTCCCTGTATTATGGAGAGATATGCATAAGAGTCACAAAGGATGGGCAGACATGAACAGATTGCAGTCTTTATTATTTGAGGAGGTACCCACATCAATGAGGCCTCATATCTGTTGGCATATTGGTACTACTGAGAAAATAACAGGAAAAATATAGGGTGTTCTATAGAGTTAGGATTTAGTGTTACAGTTTGCTAGCAAAAAATAAAAAGCATGTTTATAGTGCCTTTGGGGTTTCCTCAATGGAATAAATTTTAGATTCCTAATTATTTTTATTAATATACTTCATATTTATCCTCATTGACTCTTCCTTCTGGCTTACCTCCAATCTGATGCTGTCTTGTCCCTATATCCATGATGTCTCTTACAGAGAGAGACAATGTGGCGTGGTGGATAGAATCAGCAGGATGTAGGTGAAGACTCTTCCTTTGACATCCTGGCTGTGTGACCATTAGAAAGTCTCTTAAACTGTCAATACCTCCCATCACTACACACACACACACACACACACACACACACACACACACACACACACACACATACACACACACACAAACACACATACACGTGTACACTTACATTCTCACACACTTATATATATAATGTGTTACTTGCATCAATTTCCTTCTCTCCATTTCTATTAACATTATCTTAAATTAAACCCTAATTATCTCTTTAAGCATCATCTGTTTGCCCTCAGTCTTGTCCCTCTATAATTCATTCTATGCTTGGTTGCCAGAGTAATCTTGCAGAAACCAAACTCCTACCATGCCACTGTCCTTGTTCAAAGATTTCAGGGGTTTTCAATGGCTGCCAAATAAAATCAAAACTCATTTTTATGGCATTCAAGACCTTCTGTCATTTGATCCGTGCTTATTTATCTCCCACCACTCCCCTTGTTGATCTTTAGGTTCCAGGAAAAATTGGCCTATGGGTTCTTCTTCAGTCAATCTTATGCTATCTTGTGCCTTTCTATACATTCTTCCATGTGCTTAGAATGTCCTAATAACCAAATTCCATTTTGTTCTACCCATTCCTCAAGATTCTTAACATGACAGCTATGATCTCTTCCATGTAATTTCCTGTAGTTGACCTTCTAACATGTTCTGGGAAATATTTTATAGAAAATCTATAGTTATTCCATACATAATCTCCCCCAGTAGACTAAGCTTTTGGAGAGCACAAACATTCCCTTCTTCTTTGTTTTCCAAATAGCCTTTAGGACAGTTCCTTGAACATAGTAGATGTTCTGCTCTGGTATCGTGATCAAGGCAACTTGGATGGAACTAATTCGTTATGGCTATTCACCATCCCTGTAAATTTTAGGACTGAATAATTCCTTCCTGGTCACCACTCTCCTTTGTGTGTTGTTTATCATATTCAAATATAGGTTTCTTGAGTGCAGGGACAGTCTTTTCTTTTATTTATCTTTTTTATCTTATTTTTATCTGATTTTATTTATCTTTTCTTTATCCCAGGGCTTACTTCACTTTTTAGCAAAAGTTTTTAGCACATAGTAAGTTCATAATAAATTGCTTTTTTATTTATTCATTCAAAAATGTTTGCTGAAGGAATGAATATATGAATCTATTGGGTATCTAAATCATATAACATCATATTCTAAGGGGAATCAAAATTTTCAAGTCCTCAGAAGGACAAAGGAAAGTTGCATGATAGACATAAATAGGCTATAGTAATTCACCAGTGATAAATTGTGTATTTTTAAAAAAGTAACATAATGACACTATCAAAGAGATATACAACCAGAAAAAGAGGTAAGAATCATACAGTGATAATGAAGAATTAGCAAAATTACTACCAGGTAGTACTATCAATAACCACATTGTGTCAATAATTTTAGAGGAACACTCTTGCTATGATGAGTAAATTCTTTGTGGAGGATATGTGGGAACCCATAGATAAGATGAGCACCGGAAAAAGAGGCATAGATATGCTGGGTTTGTCACCTTTGGAGAGTATTTACACTGATGAGACTGTAGAGCCATTAAAGTATTGAGATAATATGCTACTGTACAAACAATATTATACTTTCAATACTCAGTAAAATAATGAACCAAATTTCCACTTACAGTGCACAGTATTTCAGAGTCTCCCTTTGATCTCAAAATTCTTCAGTCAGAAATCTAAATGCTGCTGCACCTAGCCTCATGTCTGGCAAATCATCATAGGCACTTAATAAATGCTTGTTGATTGATTGATTGCAGCAGAAAATGCTCCATCAGAAGGTGTCAGGATTGAACCCCAGGCCCCTTCTGTTCTAGGGCTTACAGATGTATATTTCCTTCTTCAGAGAATATAAGAACCAGGGCATATCTTCCATCTTCATAATACTAAGGTGTGTGTATGTGTGTGTCTGAGGGTGGCCTGAAGGAGTGTGAGCTCCAATCAGTCATACTTAGAAGACAAATAAATCAACTAATTTAAGGCTTGGTGACATTTAGGAAAAAATTTTGTTGGTAGGAATTTCTTTAGTAAGATTAACTATATTCCTATTTAATTCCATTCTGACTTCCCTAAAGTGACAAAGAAATCCCAAACCATGGAGTTAACAGGAAAGTAGTGATTAAGCAACTTAAATGTGAGTTATGTGCTGAAAAAATTTCCAGCATCTCAGGGAAAAATAAAAACCTGTAATGGCAGTTGTAGAAAAAATGAGGACCTTAGGTAGTTGCTTTTTCTTTTTCTTTTTTTTTAATTAAGAATTCCTCAGGCAGAAAATAACTTACCAGTGTTGCAGAACACAGTATTTTTTACATCTCTTTCCTGGTGTTGCAAATATTATGTACTTTGACTTATAAAAGGTATATGTTTTCCCATACAAATGCTATACCGGTCTTTCATCTTGATGAAAAAGCCTTCACTCCAGCATCTGAACACCAGTTGAATACTATAATCACTCACATGGTGGGGTGATATAATTGCCAAAGGAGGAGAGTCTTGTCCTCAGGGAATTATGAACCAAATGACCAAGTGAACCAGGAATTGCTACCAGAAACTGCCACTTCTGGGAAACCCATTCAGGTCCAGGGTAAGCTGATTTTCTACAAGTCACATGCTCACCATGGAAAAGAGACTACTGGGGCCAGGGAACCCAGGAAATCCAAAACTCACCTATGCAAAGGTACTCAAATGTGTGTAGTCAAGGCGCATATATACCTGGTAGCTATACCACCTAAAGCCAGGACCTTATTTGCTCTTAAGGAGCCTTGGTACCAGTGAGTAGTATGAGGGCTGTGTGTTGTCTTGGGGAAACCAAGCTACTCGAGTGATGTTTCCCACACTGTCAGTGATTCTTTCTTGGGCTCTATTCTATCACTAAGTAAAATGGAAAGGAAAGAAGTGTCATTTTCCCAATGTCCTGCATTTTGGATATGTTTTCAGGGAGAATAGAGAAGCTTGAGCCACTGGAAACTCTGTCTATAAGCTAGGCACCTAAGACCTGTTTATTTTTAAAACTCAGAGGGATCAGGGAAAAAGGGAAACTTTGAAAAAGGGGCAAGGATGAAGTCAGAGAACTTCAGATTCAGTACTGAGTGATGGACAACTTGTTTCAATGGGATTAATTTTCCAGACCTTAGATTTAGAGATGAGAAGGATCTCATAAGCCTTATTTTATAGATGAGGAAACTGAAGACCAGAGAAGTTAAGTCACTTATCCACAGTCACACAGTTAAGTGTCTGAGGCAGTATTTGAACCCAGGTTTTCCTAAGTCTAAACCCAAGTCCAAAACTCTATCTAATACACCACATTGCTTCTCATCAATTAGCAGTCCCATTTAGCAAAAGTGTAAGCCAGAGAGTTTCAAAGGAAAGGGGCTTAAGTAACAGTACCCCGCAGATTTTTCTGCATTATTCGCTTTCCTTAGCATGTATCTACCCTCTGGCTTGATCACTACATTTCACTATGGATGAGGTTTTCTCTTCATAAAACACCAGTGACTGAGGTTAAGATCCCATCAAAAGGAGCTTTGCAAGAGTATTTTGAGTGCCTGGGGCCAAATGTCCATGCTCACTTAATATTCCTTGAGGACCAACTACAGCCAAGGCATGGGACAAAACATAGAATTAGGCAGAGTAACCACAAAGAAAGGTTAAGACATTCAGCTTTGCTATAAATGGAGTTTTCCTAACTCCTCGAGTACTTTGAACCAGTTCCAATGTATAACAAACACTCCGACCCTATGCATTCCCAAATGCATATCCATCAAGGCCGAACTTTAAACTTGAATAAATATATCTGTCTTACAGAGTCCAAGGTATTTATTACAGGGATCACCCACTCCAGGAATTTAAACAATGTTCAGACCAAGTAAAAATTCCTTACCAGGGGTTTTAAACTCCATTCCCCACCCCCTTTCTTCCAGCTGGCTGACATAGCCTGGCATGAACAGAAGCGAGCTCAAGCAAACCCCACTCTTCCCTTTCTCCTGCCTTTCACTCAGGCCCTTGATCCTCTTTCCCTGGCCCCTTTAGCCCCTCTAGGTCTGACCACAGGGCTTTGCATCACTTGCAAAGAAAATGGGGCTCTAAATACCCAGATTCCTTTGGGGTTGGGGTGGTGCCAAGCTGGCTGGAGTTCTCACGGGGGACTTACTGACAGCAAGGCAGTGAGACCCCCATCACACTCTGCAAAATTCAAATAAATAGATTTAAATTAGAAGACCAGAAAAAAGGTATTTTTTCCTCTCCCCTATCTAATAATAAGCCATTAATTCTAGCCATTTCAAACCATCTGAAGCATGGTGTGTAAACTGGCTGCATCAATCAGTGTTGTGTGTCGAGTTATTTCAAGCATTCCCTGTTGGCATAAAGAAAGGCCAGCTTGTCCACTCCAGCACAACTGCTGAAATCCCTGTTGATTGATAACTAAATGCACTGAATGCATGAGGCTGGAAGCTTCTGCAGCTGGGACAGGCAGGAGCAGGGGCATTTAGGAGGAGACAGAGAGGAGGAAAACCAGAGGCAGGGCAACTGAAGATGGGGGCAGGTTGAAAAAGATGAAAATGTTTCTGTCACCTGTCATCTCCATACCGCTCTCTTGGGGGAACCCAAGTCTTGGTGGCACCATCCCATGGAGATGATTCCATAGTTTAAGGTTTCACAGCTTTTACTATATTTTGCCCATAGGATGAGACTGATTCAGGCATTATAGGGAATTAGTTCCCCATTCCATCTCTAATTATGACCTGTAAGAGCTCTCTGGAATGTAGTCAATGAATTCTCCAAAAAATTCAACTCAACTCAGCACAGTACTCACACAAACAAAGAGGCTTTGTTTATAAGAAAGAATAGGGAAGGGAGAAGGGGAGGGGAAAAGGAAAGAGAGAAAGGAAGATATAAAGGAAAAGGAGAAGGAAAGGGAAGGACATTGTCATAAGGAATTCAGTTGGGAAACTGAAATATCTTCATGATCAAATCAATTTCAACTGAATTTTTCACCTTTCTTCAAGATCTTTATCAATATATCTAGCCAGATATCTGCAAAATTAAGAGGAATAAACAATTATATATATATATATATATATATATATATATATATATATATATATATATATATATGTATATGTATATGTATTGCGTGTTTGGAAGTCTAAACTCATAAAGGCAAAATCTTTCTGACATTGCTGTCAATGGGATCTCTCTGTACTGTTTGAGAGTTTCTGACTGGTAGAAGAAACTTGGAATCAAACTTTTGAAAATGCCTATTTAATACAGAATCAGATACACGCACAATTACTGTCAAGGAAGCCCGTCTGACCTCTGAAAGGAAAGACAGTGTTAGCTTTTAAGGAGATGATAGGATAAATAACGTTACATATTGCTTCCTCTGACTTAGAACATAAATGAGGTGGGAATTAAATGTGCATAGAGAGTTTTCAACTAGGGCAAGGCAAATGTGACCATGACTTGGGATGCTGAAATTTGGTTGGTGTGGTACTTCCTCATCATGGTAGTCTTCTGCCCAGGGAACGAGTTGTATTGAAGAGATGTCCTTTCAGACCAGTTGTGGCCAAGGGCAAAGTGGCAGCAACAGTGTCCTGGACCATTTTCTGTGGAGAAGTGGCCTTTCAGGGGGCATCATTTCTCCAAAGAAGGAATATATTTTGGTGGACTTTCTTAGTGTAAGGGTATGCAAGGGTAGGAGGAAGGAGAGATGGTACTTCAAGGTACTTGCAGCAAATTACTTCAGGTAACAAATATAGGTTATAGTAACCTGGGAGTAAACAGTGGGCTGAGAATTGAACCTCTTACTATGATTCACCAATGGAGTGGAGTCACAAAAGTTCTCTGGTTCTCTTGGGACAGAGGAAGAGCTTTTACAGAGTCAGGGATGTTCTTCTCTGAATCATGTTAAGCCAGGAAGAAGAGTAGCACAGTTCTGAGGTAACTACAGGATAGGGGTGGACTGGGAAGTGGTCCTCTGTCACACTCTACCACTATCCTCCCTCCCGAATTTTTTCCAGACATCATAATTCCTTGTTGTAATTCTATTTATGGGCACACCTTAGTCTTTCCAGAAAACCCTTGGAGTTGTGACACTTATGAAACATATGGGGGAAGGGAGAGAAAGGTAAAAATGAAAAAAAGTAAATTAGGAAGAGATTGGTCTTTGTGCTCTTTTAATTCTTTTAATTGGGAGTAAATGAGTAAAGCTGAAAAAAGTATAGACAGGTGTCTCCTTCTCTACAATAGCCTTCCTGAGTACAAATTCAAAGGAAGGATATAAAAGTCTGCACTCCAGTAGTCAACCACAAGTCACCACAGATTGTTGTGGTGTAGGGGAATTCTTTTTCCACAAGAAGAAACTAAAGAGGCAGTAAAATGAAGCAAGTTTGTTTGCTAGATACAAAGAGGATTCAAGTAGTTTGTCGAAAAAATGACATGCTTGGGAAACTCTAAATCACACTTCAACTTCTGTCCTTCCCCTTCTAGATGTTTGAGAAGATGACTGACCTGTGTAGGTTAAATAACAGAGGCAAAGAATCTGGAAGATGGAAGGTCCAACCCATACCTGAAAGCTGTCCCTGTTATCACATACCTAACAAATAGCCATCCAATCTCCACTTAGAAATTGATAAGGAAGTACAGAGAACATGCCACTCAGCAGGGAGGTACAGAGAACATTTTAGAAAATGTACCAGAGAAGGAAGCAAAGGCAAATAATGGAGAATGGCAAGAAAGTGTGACATGGTCCTATAAGAAGAACATCAGGAGGGCTGAAGCTTAAAATACACTGAATGTAGCAAAGAATACTAAGATTTAAAGTAGGAGGGGGCTCATTTTGGGGGAAAAAGAGAAGGATCAAAGATGAAATGTGACCATAACTTTATGTAGATGAGATGATGATAGTATCATATATCAAAAGTGAGAAAGGAATGCAGATGTCCTGTAGTCCAATATCCTCATTTAATAGATAGCTGAAATTGAGCCCCAGGGAGGTTAAGTGACTTCCCAAAGTGATCCAGATAGTAAGCATGAAGGTAGAATTTGAATTCACGTTTTTTAAATCCAGAAATATTATTCTTTTCATGGTCCTGTGATGGCAACTAGGAGAAGGCAGAGCTGGTCAACTCTCTCTTTTACATTTTTACTCACTATTCCAAGAAGAATGATTCTAGAACTGAAAAGGAAAGAATAAATATAGCTAATAGGGAGTCAATGACCAACATGAGATCATAAGATGACCAAGCTGCCTTTAATTAATTCAAGTTCCAGGTCTGGAAGAACTACTTTCTTGGGTACTAAAAGAGCTGATAGATGCGATTGCTGAGTCACTATTTATATTTGGAAGACCATGGAGAGTCAGAGAAGAAGAAAGGGATACTTTAGAAAGTATAGGTGATATAAAACCAAAAGATATCAATTATTTAAAAAAAATAAAGAATATGGTATGTAAGAAAGTTACTTCAGGAATGGAGAAGGATAGATCCTTTGCCAGTTTCCAAAAAGTGAAGAGAAGAGTGTCTGCAAACTATAGGCCAGTGAACTTGACTTTGGTTCCTGGCAAAATTCAATATTTGTAATAGGGGACAGTAGTCAATGAGGGTTAGTCCTTGAAACAAATGTGGATATTTATTGCCTCATTTCAGTCCAAAAAGCTAACGCAAATATTTTCTGCCCACTTTTGTCCAATCATTTGGAAACTTTCAGTCATGAATGACTCAGGGGGCCATACTGAATTATGATAAAAAACATTCTGACTGAGTGAGGAACCAGAAGAACCAATGACCCAGGCAATTACAAAATTAAATATAAATACAAAAGGAATGCCTAATTCAAATCATAGTATATTTGAGGAAGGTTACTCCGAGATGATCGTAAGCTGCCTGGTGGGGCAAGAGTAGCTGTTCAAATTCTCCCACCTGGTGACCATGTATCCATGAAGCCATTATACTTCTACCTTTTTTTTGTATGTTTAATCTTACTAGTCTTAAGTGAATGAATGTTCTAAAATGAGAGTACCTAGATGATGTGGTAAGTTAAGGAGATCCAAAGTTCACTTTGGAGGCTACATCAGTTACTGGAGGTAAAAGTAGAGACAATTAGAATGACAGTGGCCTTTGAAAGAAGAAGGGCATAATGGCAAGTAAAATAGGACCTTTTGCTGTTTCTATTTTAGTATAATCAAGAAGTATAATGTCTCTATTTGAATGTGACTGAAGAGGACTTTTCCCACTCATTGTCAGATCTGGGAAGATTTGTAAGAAGGTCTATGCCTTTTGTTAATGAGGCACTGGTTCTCAAGGGATGTGATGCCCTCTGACTCTAAAAAGCATATGAAGACTCTGAGGGTGAGGTTTTATTTCGGGGCTCAGTTTTTTTAAGAGTGTTTATTTGGCCAGATGGGGATTCTGGGAAGCCGCTTAGGAGCCCCCTGACTTTGAGAATCCGGATGTCGTGATTCCCTCTCTGGTAACTATGGTCAGGTAGTTGGGGTCCAACTGTCTGTTGGATTCAGGCAGAGGAAGTCATGTCTGTTGACTTTTAATTTCTCTGTATTTTCTTTGAAGTTCATGTTGTTGACCTGAACTAGGTGAATGATATATGTGCTTAGTTAAAGTAATGATATATGTGCTTGATTAAAATGATTGTTAACCCCTCAAAAGTTGCTTTTCCTTTTATGAATGCAGATCTAAGAACCTATGATAGCAGACCGCAATGTGTATGTAGGGATACTTACCGATACAAAAGGCCTGCAGAAAGATGAGGGAGGATAGTCACTGAGAAAAATGACAGCTTCAGGGAACATGACCCTTGAAGAGAGAAGTGCTGGCTATAACTATAACAAGGCACTTACTCGCAGAGTCCAGCAGAGTCACTTTTATGAGGAACTTCACAAAACTTCTGTGAAGGACTTCCAAGGTCAGGAGTGGGGAGGAACCCTTCTACCACATGTATTCTCTACATGTGCCTCCCAACTTTTGGACTTCATGTTTGAGCTCATGCTCTCTAGGGATGTGTTTATATCATACCCTCTCAGTAAATCCCTTTCCAAAAGCTAATAGGATTCAACTGGCAGATTAATAATAGTGAACACACATATGGGAACTCATGAGTGACAATATAAGAAACTCCAGTCCCTCAGGTTTACAGCTAGAGACTTGAGACTTTAGTAGTTAATTGAGCCTCTTGGGGACATGTTTAAATGTCCAGTTGTAGAAGTAGGTTGTAGGGTGCTAAGTATTATTGAACAAATAATTAGTGAATATTTAATAAATGTAGAAATCACAAAGAGTCAATATTTCCTTGACAAGAATTGGTCATGCTGTACTAATTTTATTTTTGTTTTTGACTGAAACTTTCAAGTTATAAAACAAAACAAAACAGTTTAGTTTGACTAAACCAGAAGATGAAGAGAAAGCTATAGATATAGTTTACTTATCTTTATCAAGGCATTGGACAGAATCTCTCAGGCTATTCTTGTGCACAAAAGAACAGTCAATAATAACATTACATCAGTTTAAACTAGTTGAACAACAGGAAGCAAGGAGTAGTCATTAATGTATTAGTATAAACTTGGACTTCAGTGGAGTGCTCCAGGAGTCTAGGCTTAGCCTTGTTTTATTAAATAATTTTGCCAAAGAATTGGGTAAAGACATAGTGGGCATAATTATTAAATATGACACAGAGGTGGAAGGGATGAATAACACATTGGATGACATTGTGAGGTTTCAAAACAATTGTGACAGGCTAGAACATGGAACCAAATTTATTAGGATGAAATTTAATCACAACAATGACAACAAAATATTGACCAGATATTTAAAATAGGAGAGGAAGGCAGGGATAGATCTGAAAAAAATTTGAGGTTTTAGAGGTTTAGGAGGACTTTAGTGACCAAACTCATTAAAAGTGAAAAATATGATGTGGTGGTTGAGTTGGAGTGCTCTTTCTACCAAACTACAATGCATTTAATCAATTTACCCTCTTGAACATCCCAGCTCATGAGTTTGGGTGCTCAGATATGGTGACACAGTGAGTAATGTGCTAGGCCTAGAATCAAAAAGATCTGAGTTCAAATCTGGCCTCAGATAATGACTACTTGTGTTACCTTATGCAATATAATACATGCATAAATTAAGAACCACTGGTCTGGATTAGGTGTAAAATATCTGAATGTTATTTCTTCCTTCATAGCTTCCCACTACTTGGGAGGACTTGTTACTGTACTAGAAACATAGAATGACTTTTCTTATTGATCTGAGAGGCTCCCAAATGGCAAAACTGAGTGTTAAGAAGAGGTATCTCCTCTGAGGTACAGAAGACACAGAGGGCCTTGGAGAGACAGATGATTCAGCAAAGGCCTCAGTCCTTCCAGAACAGTGTCATTTTTCATGAGAGGAAGAACATGGAAGTAGAATAGGCCTTTGTCTTGGGATCAGATGACCTAGATCCTAACCAACCTTGGTTATTCACTAGCTATGAAACTCTGGGGAGATTTTTCGTTGTTTAGATCTTAGTTCTTCATTTGTAAAATGAGGATAATAAAGCCTTGCTACTACCTTTTATCTTTCTTACAGAGAGGTTTCAAGGACCAAATGAGATCACGTAACTAACTACCCATAAAGTACCTATATTGTGCCTAAAGTGCCCCTCTCTCTTTTTTTCTTTTCTCCTTTCATTGTTTCTCTCTTTCTTTCTCTCTCTCTTTCCTTCCTTCTTTCTTTTCTCTTTTTCTCTCTCCTTTTCTGCTCCCTCATTTTCTCTCTCATTTTCTGTTCTTTACTCTCTCCCTTCTTTTCTCTTCCTTTCCCTCCTCCCATATATACACACAAATACCACATCATTTTATAGGTCAATCTAAATAATTCAAATATATTTCATTCATTCCACAATCCTGTAGAAATTAGTTGTCATCCAAAGCCCTTTCTGTCAACAAGAAATGGACTGACAATGACTATAGCAATCTACTGTTTGATAAAACCAAAGACTCCAGCTTCTAGCATACAAACTCATTATTTAACAAAAATTACTGGAAAAACTGGAAAATGATATGGCAGAAATTAGGCATAGACCAACATCTTACACCCCAAAGATAAAGTCAAAATGGACACATGATTTAGATATAAAGACTGATAATATAAGCAAACTAGGAA
Source organism: Potorous gilbertii (assembly GCA_028658325.1). NCBI lineage: Eukaryota > Metazoa > Chordata > Mammalia > Diprotodontia > Potoroidae > Potorous > Potorous gilbertii. The sequence continues at coordinate 88,982 of JAQQSK010003038.1, read as the reverse complement.
AGCAAGGCATAGTTTACCTGTCAGTTTTATGGAGAAGGGAAGAATTTATGACCAAAAAAGAGATAGAGAATATTATCAAATGCAAAATGGATGATTTTCATCATATTAAATTGAAAAGTTTTTGCACAAACAAAGCCAATGCAACCAAGATTAGAAGGGAAACAGAAAGCTGGGAAACAATTATTATAGCTAGTATCTCTGATAAAGGCTTAATTTCTAAAATATATAGAGAACTGAGTTGAATTTATAAGAATACAAATCATTCCCCAATGGCAAATGGTCAAAGGATATGAATAGGTAGTTTTCAGAAGAAGAAATTAAAGCTATCTATAGTCATGTGAAAAATACTCTAAATCACCATTGATAGGGAAATACAAATCAAAACAACTCTAAGGTACCACATCACAGCTATTGGAATGGCTAACACAACAAAACAGGAAAATGATAAATGTTGGAGAAGATGTGGGAAAATTGGAACACTGCATTATGGGTGGAGTTGTGAATTGATCTGACCATTCTGGAGAGCAATTTGGAACTATGCCCAAAGAAGGTACAAAATTATGCATATCGTTTGACCCAGCAATGCCACTTCTAGGGCTGTATCCCAAAGAGATCACAAAAACAGGAAAAGGATACACATACAAAAATATTCATAGCAGCTATTTTCATGATGACAAAGAATTGGAAATTGAAGGGATGTCCATCAATTGGGGAATGACTGAACAAGTTGTGGTATATGAATGTAATGGAATACTATTGCACTACAAGAAAGAGAGTTTGGAGATCATCTAATTCATCTTTATAATTTTACAGATGAGTGAACTGAGACCAAACGAGATCCAGTGCCTTGTCCAAGGTCACACAGATAATAAAAGGCATGACAATCACCTTTTGCTACCACTGAGGCAGTTGCTGATCATTTGAAACCAATAATAATAGATTTTCTTTTTTTGAGAGAACCTTTTCTTCCTTCCTCTAGAGGTTTCAGGGACTACTGAACAAAATCGCAGCACTTGTGCCAGTGGGCAGAAATCAGATCAATTAATTAACAATTAACTTGGATGAGAATTACATTTTGCTAAGTATTGTGGGGATCAGAAGCAGCTAAGCGGCACAGCAGATAGAGTGAGGAAGATCTGAGTTGAAATCTGGCCTCACACATTTGCAAGCTGTGTGACCCGGGACAAGTCATTTAACTCGGTTTCCTTAGTTTCCTCATCTGTAAAATGAGCTGGAGAAAGGAATGATGAACTACTCCAGTATCTTTGCCAAGGAAATCTTTAATAGGGTCAGATATAACTGAAATGACTGAGCAACAAGAAATAGAGATTAGAAAACCCTCGAGATTCTGATCTAACTGGGGAGTCAAATACATACCTTATATATGTATGTGTACATACGTGTGTATGTACACACTTACACATCTTATACATACATGTGTGCATGCATACACATGTGTATATAAGCACATATATATAATCAAGACAATTAACAATGACCAATGCCAGCATATTATAAAATCAATACGGTGTAGGATTCACTTTCAAGTTAGAGGATCTGAGTTTGAATCTTAACTCTACCAGTTAGTACTGGTCCCCTTGCTAAATCCCTTTCCTTCTCTGGTACTTGGTTTCCTCATTATATAAAGAAGAGGAGGTTGGAATAAATGATCCATTCCAACCCTAAATTCTCTGAGTGGGACATATAATAGGTACCATGGGAGTCCAGGAAAGGAGAGATCACTGTGGACTGGGTAGTCAAAGAAGACCCCACAGAGAAGTGATCTGAACTGAAGTTTGAAGGATGGATAGAATTTACATAAGAAAAGAGGATGGGGGAAGGACCTTCCAGGCCAGGGAAAAAACATGAGGCAGGGTGCATGAGGCATAATTAAAGAACAAACCACTTTGGCTGAAATGGGAGGTACAAATAGAGCAGGAGGTAGATTTGGTCCAGAGATTTAAGGTGTTTTAAATATGAAGAGCTAAAGACATGATCACAGAGTGAGAAAATAGCCAAGTGAACAACAACAACCTTTATTTGAACCTTTCTTGCCTTTGACCTTCAGGTGAGTGGTAAGTAGCTACAGAGGTAGGATTAAAGTTAGAAAAATCTAGACTCAATCCTTCTTCTGAAAATCACTAGCCATTCAACTTCAGTCAAGTCACTTAATCTTTCTGGACCTCAGTTTCCCCATATGTAAAATGAGGGGATTGGACTAAATGACCTCTAGGCCCCTTACAGCTCTCAATCTAAAATCCCAGGATTTCTTCCTTGAATTCTTAGTTCATGCCCAGAACTAAGGACAGGACCAGCATGTGAGTGAAATGTAAACCCTGTGTTTTCCTCCTTGTTTATCCTTCTCCTAGACAGCTCTACTCCTTTGTGAAGACTCCAGAATCCCTGTGCTGTGTCTCAGCTGTGGACATCCTCTTGTTTCAGAGAAATTGGCCTTACAGAGAGATGCCTAAATGAAGAAAAGATCTTTTTCTTGGCAATATTCGTGGAGAAAAATGCCAGTCTCCAGTTCTTGGATATATTTTCCCTCCTTCAGTCTGTCCACAATGTTTATGGAAAATGAATCATGAGGCTCATTTACACACAAATAGAAAGTTAGTTTGGGGATAAACAACCAAACTTCCTGGAAGACCATTGGTTACTCTCGACCTTTATGGCTAAATGCCTACTTCAAGGCCTTGCTGAGTGCCCACAGGATACAAGGTACTGCCTAGGTCAGAGAGGAAACACAGGCTCCGAGGGTGTCAACAAGTTGAGTAAATGCTGGGGTTCCTCAGACAGGATTCTGAGTTGGACATTTCCTGACTATAGTCAGTCATCACACTCCTTTTACCACTTTTTTTTCCCTCAAGGGAGAAGACAGTAGTAACAAAAACCAGGCAGGAATACAAATGAAAATATATTCATGGGTATACTTCTATTTTTAAACCATGTAGCAATCCAACTATTTCATATGCTTTTGGAAAGGCAGACTTCCATTTATGAAGACTTCCTTTAAGGTTCTACCTTTTTTTTTCTTTCTTTCTTTCTTTTTTTTTCTGAGGGGAGGTTCAGTTAGTAACTGGCTATGCGAACTTGGCCAAGTCATTCAGCTTCTCTCGGCTTCAGTTTCCTTCTCTATAAAACAAAAATGCTTATCTGGTCCAAGTCAGATTTCCTATCAGGTCCCTCAAAGGCTTAAGCCTATGATGCTATGTTTCTATGGGTATCACTTACTTGCCTTATAGAGTGAGGGACTTAGAATATAAGACTTATTAAGATTATTTATGGGTTAAAATCCTATGGACCTCATTTTAACTGTTTCTTTTCCAGCAAAATAAAGGGGTTTGATTAGATGATTTCTGAAGTCATTTCCAACTCTAATTTTTTTTTGTGGTTAATATTTTTTTCATTTGGAGAAATGGAGGCAAAGGAATGACATAAGGACCTCTGTCTACAGGACAATATTTGAACTCAATGTTAAGAAGTTCACTGTGGAGGTGGGACAGAAATATGCTGATCTATGCTGATCTAAATGACTTTTTAACCTTTCTCAACAGGAACGAAATCTGAAAAAGTATCATGAGTTTTGTATTTCATCAATTCAAGAATTATTTGTTGGCAGTTATTGTCTGTTGACCAAATTTTGACTATATTTTTTGAGAGAACTAGACTGCTTCTTTCACGCATAGATTTAGACAAGGAAGGAACCTTCAAGGTCAGTCATATAATCCAACTCTTCCTCATTTTAGAGATGAGGAAAGTGAAGACAGAAATATGAAATAACTTCACCAAGGTCACACAGGTAGAAATAAACTGAGGCAGTATTTGAGCTTAGGACTCTCAGTTCTTTGTATCTTCCTGCCTTTAGATGCCGTACTGCTTCTCCTATAACTCTGACACACGTTTCTTATCATGCACAAAGATGCTATGGGTGGTCAGAGCTTCTTAGAACAGCTTTAATTTCTTTCAGAACAAGGATCGTATTCCAGGTATTTGGGGGGCCAGTTCCTCTGATACAGAATTTTTTAGTGGAAGGCTCAGGGGAGAGAATAAAGGGAAATAAGAATGAAAAGTTAATCTGGAATCAGAGCACTGACGAATTTTAATGACAAGCTAAGGAGTTCAGACTTCAGTCTTCAGGTAGTGGGAGCCATTGATGCTTTTTGAGTAGGTGAGTGACATCAAAGGTGTATTATAGGAAGATTAATTTAGTCACGGTGCACAGAGTAGATTTGAAGGAGAATATTTTGGAATCAGAAAGAACAGCTAGGAGTTAAATGTCCTTGGGCATAAGAAATGTGTTTCCTTAATAGTTGTATCCCCAGAATCTAGCACTAACACTAGTGTGCAGTAAGCAGTTAATAGATGCTTGTTGATTACTGATTTAAGCTATTGCTCAGCGGTGAAGTAATAAGGACATGAACTTGAGCTGGGGAAGTGGGAAGGGAAAAGGAATGATGATTGTGAGTGAGACTATAAAGGAAGAGACCTTGTTATCACTCACAACGCCGACAGCATTAATAATAAATAGTCACGGATCACCACTATCAAAAGTGACACTGAAAAGAACATTTTCCTCCAGAAAGTTCATCATGATCCATGTTTAAACAATTCCACCATCGCCCTAGATGCTGCACTCCAGGCAGACGCTGGTTGCTTCTATCGATGCCAAACATCCAGAAGAAAAAATGAAAAATTCAGTCAAACATCTGAATGTTTGGTCTAGATGACGCCAAGCATTGCACACTTGATTCAGAGGTAACTTGAGGGCATGCAGCGCTGACTGCTGGTGTTGGCATGCCCCCGGCTCTAACTTGCCTTTTGGAAACGTTGGGTAAGTAAAGCAAGTGACACCGAGAGCACTCATTAGTATCTCTTTGGCAACTCCACTGCTCTTGACAAGGACATGACACACAGGAAACTCACCATCTCCTTCAGCTGAAATCTTGCACAGAATAGCATTTTGCTAGTGTAGGACTACATCGTGGTTATAATCATGGCATGGAGCAGACTCCAGGTAATTTTGAAAAAGCATCCGAAAGCCATATATAATTACAATGCCATAAAATAAGTAACGTTCTGAATAGGGAGCCTGCTCTGTGTATGGAGTGCCTATATAGAGAGGTATTGTTCGAGCAGTCCATACTGGATGGTTTTTTTTTTTCATTGTGAGTTGTGTAATACCTAACAGACAGAACACTGACTCCTATTGAAATTCAAATTGAAGTATTATCTTGGAAAGTGAGCCACAAGTCACAGAGTGTTACGTCTGTTTCAAAGAAAACCTTAGGGGTGATTCAGTCTTTCAAACCAGGCAGAGCATTGGACATTAGCCTCCTTTGGCCAAAAACTTTTGACAAGACTTCAAATGAAGAAACTTTCTGGATAAAATGAGATGAGAAATTCTCCAGATCTTCATTTTTTGTACGAGATACATTTTCCAAATCAAAGCCATTTCAGTTACTCATTTATAGTAATCCAGGCTATGGCATGCACATTCGCAAACATTTTGTTTCTATGTTTGATAAGGAGTTATCATCAGAAATTTCTTTCTGGAGACTGATGTGTTTGCCCTAGTATAACTAGGAAAGTGGTCCATTAAAAATGAAAAAACTTTTTTGGTGGTGAAAATGTTTCTTCAAGGAGACAATAGTCTAATTATGATATGTGGAATAAATCATTTTTGCAGTGCCTAGACCAGCTAAACAATGAGTATAATGCTTGTACATTTTTTGACTTGCTGGTTTTGGCTTTTTATACATGGAGGCTAAGAAAAGATTCCCAGGAACACAGTGGGTCATGGAAATGAAGGTCCCTGGAAGAGTTGCCTTTATTTTCATTACCATTCTGGGATCAGAAATCTAGCGCTGAGGGTACCTGTCTAATCGCCTTCCTTTTACATTTGAGAAAAATGAGACCCATAGAGGTTAAGTGACTTACCTGTAATCACAAGATGTAAGTTTCAGAAGCAGAATTTGAACCTAGTTCCTTCTACTCTATGAGATATGTTCATATAGGTAAGCATGTGTCTGTAATTACAGGCATTCCTCATTTAATGAAAAACAATTGTTTATGCGTTTATACACTAAATTATCAGTATAACTTATTTTATGGAAATAATGATAAAATTTATTGCAGGAAGAAGCCATATAATGCAATTCCTTAATTTTAGATATGTGAGAACTATGATTCAGAGAAGTTCAATGTTCAAGGGGATATTGATGATATGTGACCGAACTAGGATTTGAACTCAGTTCCACCGATTCCAGAATTAGTGTTCTTTCCTATTGCACCACAATGCCCCTGACTTGTCACCTAAACTATAAGATGACCCTATGACAAAGGAAGAGCAAATAAGGCTTTGACATAGATCATCAAACTTTAGATGGAGCTACTGGTCTTCAACAATGTAGTGGATGGAATTATCAGTCTTCAAAAAAATGTAACTGTTCTAAGACTGAAATGAGCAAGAATCACTCATTAAAATAACCCATTAAAAATTAGAAGCTAGCAGAGTATTCACTCTTCCTCCCCTCTCCCAGAAGTTGTATCATGCATGAGTTCCTTCCCAATCTGTTTTTCCTTCCCAATTTCATTCCACTTTGACCTTCCTAGTAAACAACCTTTGCAGTACCCTCAGGTTGATTTTTTTTTGTCTACCCATCATGAGGGGACTTACTGGCATCTCTACCTCTCACCTTCATAACTAAATTTGTCTTTAAAATGTGAATGAGGTCATTTATCATATTTTTATTCTAGGTTCACTTTATGCTGCTTGCCCCAGACACCAAAGATGCTGGTTATGACTGTGGTCTACTGTAATGTAGAACTCAATCTTGTTCCCTCTCTTTGAAGGAATTTATTACTGAAAATAATTGAAGGGACCTCATTATAACATTTCTCTATTGCTATCATATTAGACTCCTAGTGTTCTTGAGGAGCTTTGAGATAGACATACCCAAACTATTCCTTCACCCTATAGCATCTTTTCTTTCTCATTCGTAACCACCTTTCAAGGCTCAGCTCAAATGCCATCTCTTCAATGAAGATTCCTCTCTTTTTCCATCCAGAAGCTCTCTTCTCCTTCTCAGTAAGCTCAATGGCATAGTTAATTGAGTGCTGGGCCTCAAGTCAGGAAGATGACCTTAGACACTTACTAGCTGTGAGACGCTGGACTTGTCACTTAACTTCAGTTTCCTTACCTGTAAAATGCTCTCTCAGAATTGCTGTAAAATCAAATAAAATAATAACTGGGAAGCACTTCGCCTGCTACCTGGCACATAGTAAAAGTGATATAAATGTTAATTATTACTATTCAACATCCCATAACTCTTTCTTATTTCATGTACATAATATAATATGGTCATCCTATTACTAGAGTGTAAGTTCTTGAGGACATTCTCTTTGCTATTACCTGACACTCCCTCACTCAAAAAAAAAATCACCCCTTTGATTTCACTGATGTAGGGAACGGCCAGTGAAGAAATTCCCTCTACCAATGGGGATAAGCACTTTCTCTGTAGGTTTAGAGACTTGCCCAAGGTCATACAGCAAATACTAGTGAAAATCTAGACTTGAACTTTGGAGGCCGAATGTTTATACACTGACTGGGCCATGCTTCCTCTTCCTTGCACACAACAGGTATTTAAAATATATTTGTTGAATGAGTCAAGACATATGTACTGGAAAATACTACACTATTCTCTCAGGAGGAACTTGGCCCAAGAAACATGCCTAAGAGAAGGATAAACAGGAATAGAAAAGCATGGAAAAGGAGAGAAATTGAAATCAGAACATTGTTCCAGGAAAACCACTTATTTCTAGTGTATCTGGTAAATTGCAGTGGTGCCAAGTCAATTGTCTACAGGATTCACTGTGAGTCAACTGGTGCCCTTTCTCACTGTACTTGACCATTGTATGATTGGTCTCTTGAGAATTATGAAACGGAGCCTTCTTGCTCTAAATGGTGGCTACACTCCAGGAGAAAATCTGTAGATGTAACAAAGTTAGTTAAGGGAATCAAGTTTGACTTCGTTCACTTGTTAAGTCTGAGAATTGTTGGTGAAATGAGGATCTCAGGTATAAAGTTAGCATTTCAGATTTATATCATTTTTCCAATATACAAATCTTTATGGAAGAACAAAATGGAGGTGGAAGGAAAAATATTCTATTTATCTTTGTTTTGATTAGCTCAACAAACAATCTAGGAGTGTTAACAACCTAGACTTGACCTTGGAAGAACTGAGTTTGAATCCTGCCTCAGATATGTAAACCTGAGCAAGTGGTTTAGCATTCTCTGTGCCTCTGTTTCTCCAACTGTAAAATGAGGGAGGCTGGGCTCAATACCCTCTAAGGTTCCTAGCTCTAAATATACGAAGCTATGATCGCTCCCAATAGAGTGTTAGAGACAGAATCAGTGGCTGTCTGTGATGGAAAGGACCTATATTCCTACCTATGTACCTAGTGGATAACCCCTCTTGCAACATTCCCCACAAGTGGGTCCTACTTGAGAAATACATATAGTATACCGTGCCTGTTACTGCAGAGCAGAAGAGATATAGAACACTTTTGAGGGAAAAGAAGGATGTATTTGGAGAAACTAGGCGTACACACAAAGTCAAATAACTGTTCAACCAAGATGTTCATTTGAAAGAAACAAAAAATTGCATGCATGTGCATGCCTAAGTCCATATACATGTGAATGCAATATTAAAATTGCAAAAAAAAAATTGTGTGACCTAGACCTCACACAGTCTTGGTGACAACCTCCTTTGGCCTCCTCCTCCAATTCATCTACTCTACTTCTGTCCAAATCATATTTCTTTGCCTTGTTTTATCAGCTTCCTGAGTTAATCGCCTTTGAAAACTTCAGAATATAGCTCAAATATCAATCATGTCTTGGTCTTCACAGACCTAAAAATGCAAAACACTACCCACCTCCTTTACATGCATTTGAAGTAAGAAGGCATATCAGGAAAGTTTCTATTTCATTCCTAGGACTCAAAGTAATCCTTAAACAATTCAGTTCTCCACTGATGAGTCCCACCTTTACCACAGGGCCTCAGACAGTACCCTCAGATTCAGAGTAACATCCTATGGTTTAGAATTTCCTAAAAAGGGAAATTCAGACTTAGATGAAAAATGAATACGAGGAGGCAACAGAAGCTGCTCCTTCACTCCATTCTTCTAGGTACCATTTTTACCCCCGATTCCCAAGCAGGAATCTAGACTTCACAGAAGTGAGAAAACTAGGCATATACTCAGGCTTCTCCTCCACCCAGGAGTTTTCCCAACCCAAGACTAATATTCAGTTTTATTTCTGATGCTCTCTCTGATCTAGCAAAGGGCAAAAGACCTAGTTGGCCCTGCAAGTGATCCTTTTTTTTTTTCTAAAATAGACTTAGCATTAAAGTATGGCTTTCCCTACAACAATCTGAATCAAATAATTTATTTCTACACAATAATGTACTACATCAAAAGGATGCAAATGTATAAATTCCCAGCAAAATTTCATCTCCCTGGAAGGCCTTCAAGTTGATTGATCAACCTCCTACATATACATATTAGGATAATGAAATTAGGCTTAGTCAATACAAATTTATAAAGTACCTACTATGTGTTGGGCATTATACTAAACAGTGGAGATACAAAGAAAGGTAAAAGACAGTCCTTGACCTTAGGGAGTTCACAGTCTAATGGAAGAGTCAATATGCAGAGGTTTCCCTGTTCTCCTCAATGTTACTATTTTATTTAAGTTTCCCTGAACTTGAGGTCTATAATGACAAGCATCTGGATAAGGATTGGACATTTTAATCTATTTTTCAGATGTTTATTTTTCCTACACAAAGTCAAAGAACCTAATATCAAGATCCAGTTGATTATTTCAGGGTTATCTTGTGGAAAGTTAAGTAAACCTCAGTGAAATCTGTATCAGTAGCTTAAGTGTACCAAGTACACTCAGTGAGGATGTAGTGAAAAGAGTACCAGGCTTGGATTCAGGAAATTCCTAGGTTCAAATCTCATTTCTATTCTGCTCTCTGAGCCTCATAGTTCTTATCTGTAAAATGGGGAAAATATTCCCTGCACTTACAACAGGGGCCTGTTTTGAGCGTCATGCGAGAAAATGTATATACAATGTACTTTGTGAGGCTTATATTCCTGTATAAATATTGCTGGAAATATTTTGAGCTGGAAAAGGTCTCAGGGGACATTTAATACAGCTTTCCCATTTTGCAGATGAGGAAACTGGGGACCCAGAGAAAGCAAGTGATTTATCCAAAGTGACGTGGGTAGTAAGTTGGAGGGCTAGGATTTGAACACGGGTCTTCTGATGACAAATGCAGCACTTTTACATATGACACCATGCTGCTTCACATCATTATGTTCAAACTTAGGGTCAATTGATATAAGGAGAATCCACTGAGTAGATACTGTGGGTAGAGTCCTGCAACAACAGTAATAGAGGAGAAATAAATACAAAAGGAATAAAAGACCTAGTCCATACCCTCAAGGAGCCTGTACTCTCTATGGGGCAACAAAGGACCAAGATATAAAAACATGAAATGATTTAAAAAACACAGGTAAGTGCTCCATTGATAGATAATATTCATACAAGGTAAATCCCAGTTCTTCTAACTGTTTAGGGGAACATACCTGGGAGCACAATACTGGTAAATGTTTAAAAACCAGCTTGGGGTGGGGAGGAACATGTATGTTACAATTTCAAGTTTAATCTGAATTATTAGCACCCTCTTCATCACTTTCTTAAGTTTGGACAACAAAGCAAACAATAAATCAAGGATTGTTTTGCAGTGTTTTCTGATTTCCAAGGAGTAAATACTCATCCTGAACATTGAACAACTGATTCTCACAAGCAGGTATGAGTCAGCTCAATCACACCACTGGTCATAATGCATCCTCTGCAATTTTCAAGAAGAACCCCACTCTCTATTCAAATGCACCCCCACCTCACTTCCCCTCTTCCAAAAGATCTCAAAGGTTTTCTTTGGAAAGTTTAAACCATGCCAACACACAACTCTCTGCTTAGGAAATTAGACTGATAATGAATTTGGATTTCCAAAGTTGTATTACCATGTGGAGCTCAGAATATTTTCCTACTTATTTCTCCATTGATCCAAGAAATATCTTGTTAAAATATAGAGGAATGGGAGCATTTTTCTCTCTTACTTTATGGATGGAGAAATGGAGACATGAAATCACAATAAGTACCTTAATTACTTACTAAGATCAAGGATAGACAAGAAATGCCATACTGAATCAGGCCAATGGGCCACCCAGTTCATAGTTTCATCTGATAGTATACTACTTATTCTCTGTGATTCAGGTCAAAGCAATAAGCTTTTAACTCCCCCATGCATCTTCCTCTTTTCGTCACTCAAGTCCCTACCCAGAAAGATCCTCCTAAACTTTCAAATCATTTTTCTTGGCAGGACATGGAAAAGATCTAGAAGTCAGCTATCTATGTGTGACAAGTTTCACTTTCCCTAGCTGGGTTCAGAGACCTTCTTACTTGTTCACTCTCTCCAGAGGGACTGAGAATTGGTCCTGTTTTATTGCTGGCCCTTGCCACCTAGGAATGTGATTTTTGTAAAGTAGCATACTAATTATAACAGAATCCCAATATAATAAAACAACTTAGCTCTCCCATGGAGTTCATTAGGATGGGATTTTGCCCTTATTATTATTCACTTCGTAGACTAATTGAATGGAAGCTGATTATACTAGTTCCTGTCACATATACATTTTTCCATATGTCAAAAACCAAGGGTTCCTTTTTATTTTTTTTTGTCAGGATTCTTCATCTACAATGAACCTAAGTCATCAAAGTGGCATTTACGAGACTTGGCAAATGAATGCTTCTATACTTTCCAACAAGTTCAATAATAGGCAAAGAACTCCCCTGAAGTTTCCATAGTAAATTGGATTCTGAGTACTTGTGCAAAAAAAGGGGAGGGGGAGGAGGGCTTGCAACAGGAAGGGGGTAGAACTCTGAGTATAACAACGACCACACTGATCTAACATTGGTTTCTTAGTGACTTTTAGAGTTTGTAATTTTTATCATTTACTTTCTCTCCACTACACTAATTCCTGGGGGAGGGTTCATTTTTTATTCATTATGAAAGTTTACCATCAATCATTCTCTTAAAGAGCTTGCCAGAAACTTGGACAGAGGCGCATAATAAAATTGCAGAGACAGAGGACTAATTGATTTCTCTAAAAAATGTTCAGCTGTAAAGATATGAAAGGTGGTTAGAACCACATGGATTAATCTCCTACTTACTCTGTGTATGTCTGCAAAAGCAGACTGGAAACTGACAAAGTACCCTAGGTCCTTCGCCCCACAAATACACAGCGTGACATTAACACCAGACCTCTCTCTCTGGCCGATCGCTAATTACCTCCCCCTCCCTGCCTTCAGGTTTATGTGCCATAATCTTTTAACTCCCTTTCCATTACCATCCCTAGGCTGACAACATGCAGAAAGGTAGACGTTCTGCTCCTTTTTGCCTCCCCCCGTAACGCACACACATACTTTCCTGTCCGACAAACATAAATACAGCCCAAACCCCAACTCTGAAAGTATTTCACCAAACTGCAAAGACTGACAATGTTCTAAGTAAACAGTGACCGCCACCACTACAGTAATATTACTGTGTGTATGTCAGAGGGGGCTGGGGTGGTAGTGGGGGTGTGTGCATGTATAGGGGTGGAGCTCCCTGAGACCAGTGCAGCCGAGAGCTCAAGCGAAATCTCTCCAAATCACATTTCCAGCATTTATTCCATCAAGTCCAAACACCCAGCAGTTACCACCCGTCAGAATAATCCAAAGGTGCAATGAAATAATATTTGGGTAAATATATACTGGCCAGCAAAAAAGATAAATGAAATCTATCTTATATTTATTTAAAGATTGTCTGAAAAAAAATGCTCCCAGACCCCTGAGATGGAGCAGCCAACTCTGACAAACCGTGATGCACCGAAATAGAACTCTAGGCAATGACAGGGCAAGGATTGTGCGGTGAATGTCAGATTTTAAATTATGAATATTAGGTCATTATATGCTGAATGACTGATTCATGAGGGCATCGTCTTAGGCGATGCAGTCGGACCATAAACTTTCAAGCCAATCAGCTGGTTCCAGTCCCATCCAAACACAAAATAAAATGCCAAGCTCAGTATTGAGTATCACTTTCTGGCTATAGATTAAATACAAAATGAATGATTACTTTCACTCGGGAGATGGAGAAACTGTCACAGTAGACAGAATTCAACAAAATTGGCCCATTTTTTGTCCAGACTGCTCCAGGATGGTAGTGCATAGATGTTTCCATAAATAAGAGCGCTAGAAATTCTTTTTTAATGGAGCAGCACAAATGACTAAATTGATTTAAATAAAGCCATTCCACATCAGTTTGCTCCTTGTATTATTAAATATTCCTAAGGATTATCATATTTGAAATACGGTCTTAACTCTAAATGCTTTGACCAAAACGTTTTCCAACTCTCCTGTCTCTAGCTTTTTCTATGAAATGGGTCAAAGCTTTCTCAGAGCTTTTATTTGGGTGGGGGTGGGAGGCAGGAATGCATGTTATGTTTCATAGTTTTAAGTCTCAGTAAAGTCAACCACACTTGTAAAAAGGATTTATTTTTAGCATGAGCTACTTCTCTAGCATTTTCTTTCTCTCACCTGCTCTGTTTAGTGGTCTCATGTCTTTTAACATACTTGCTCATTTTTGCTCATTTGAATGTTTCCTGTTCATGACTATAAGCTCCAAGAGGTCAGGGATCATTTGTGTTTCATGTCCTTTCTGTCTAGTACAACTTAGTAAATGCTCATCCCTCAAAAGCCAAAGTCAGGCCTGTAGAGATTTGTTTGTCTGTTCCTTTCCCTGTTCACATCATTCATTTCTGTTGTGGTGACCAGAGAAATTGAGTACCAGTATGAAAATGGAAATAGACAAGGGAAAAATAAAATGGAGAGTTGAAACTGAGGTAGGGAAGGAAGGAGGAGCATACTAAAGATCAGTTATGCTCATGCCCTCCAAACTCTGGAGAGTTTCCACTGTGAAAAACTCCTCTTTGCTAATGCATTATCCAGGTAGAGCATAGAGAAATAAAGTAACTCAATCATGGTAGCATGGTGTGTATACGTCAGGGGGAGGACTTGAACCTAGATCATCCTATCTACAAGGCTATGCAATATATTATATTGCCTCTACTTTATAGATGAACCCATCTACATTTACACATAGATGAACCCATTTACAAAATGAGCGGGTTGAATTAGGAAATTTCTAAAGTCCTCTTGCTATCCCAGATACTAGAACCTCTCTATAAGGCAATAGAAAACAATTTTGGAGACATAAAGGTACTGACCAAGGTGGTGGTACAATGTCTTACTTAACCTCTTGTTCTACATAGTGTTAAATTGCCCAAATGTAATGAGCAAGTGAAGGATACCTGCTTGTTGGATAACTATTCTGGTCTTGAGGGCCAGTAGGCCTGGAAGACTATTTACCAAAAGAAAAACCTGCGGTTCTGTTTTATGTAGACTTTCTGGGAAGTTTTAATGGCCAAGAAACATATGGTGATGCTTTGATATCACCTGAAGATGAAGAAACCTATCATGCTGCTTTCACTGCCCTAGGCATCAAACTTTGTGTCTCCTTGAGTGAAAGTGTTTGGGAGATAATCAAGGTTACTTTAGTGCCACAAATAAGTACATAAATGAATAGAGCTAAACTTATAAATGAATGAATAAATACATGTATGTGTACATATATACATATATGAATTCTTTTTCATAGAGATAGAGGGAAGTATATAGGGTAAAGATAAAAATTTCTCTTTGGAGCAAGGAGCTCTCATTCTCTCTAATGGAAGACATGGTCTATATCACTCCAATGAGAAAAGCTTCAGCTACAGAGTTATGGGTCACTTTAGGGTCACAGTGCTGAAAAGTGGACTGCCCTTCTCTACCATCCCACCTTAATGACCTTAACTCATGACTTTTACCTGCCACTATATTTCTATGTAATAACATGTTATATAATCCCCCACCCCAATCAATTCAGTATTTGTCAACTGCCTACTACCAGTCACTGGAAATAAAAAGACAAAAAGGAAACAGTCTCTGTTCTTAAGAAGCTCACAATCTACTGGAGGGAAAATGTTAGACATCGATGATATTAACACTGATGTTTATTTTTTAAATTTATATTTGTTTTTGTATTTGATCATTTCATTATCTCTTTATGCTTAAAAACAAATGTCAGCTCTGTTTATGCTAGATATTAAAATGTTAGAGGGTAGAGTCCAGGGCTGCATTTCTCTTTCTGTGGTGTGCTGTGAAAATAGGTGCTTTCTAGGGCTTTGAGGCATTCCATAAACCACAGACATAATTCATACCAGGAGCTCAGGGTTGATTTTGTTGGTCTGAGTTCCATGTGCACAGAAGTGGTTGTATGATGAATGAACCTTCACACCCAGAGTCCCAAAAGATTCATGAGTATATATACATCCCCTGGACCTGGAAATAATGATGAAGATATGATAATGCTGATAAAAATGACTAGCATTTATAGAGCTCTTTAAAGTTTACAAAGTGTTTTACAAACATTATTCTATCTCATCCTCCCAATAACCCTGGGAGGTAGGTACTATTTCTATCCTCATTTTACAGATCAGAGAATTAAGCTACCAAGGGGTTAAATGACTTAGTCAGTATCACGCAGCTAGTAAATGTCTGAAGCCACATTTGAACTCAGGTCTTCCCAATGCTACGTCCAATTCACTATTCACTATCTACTTCACAATCAGCTACCCAGAGAAAAGGTGATAAAGGATCTTTTGGTGAGAGGGATAGAAAAATTGGAATTGGAAGTATCTACACACACACATACACCTCCCCCTACAGAATGACCTAACTAGACACCCCTGCCCTACAAGGAGTGAGAAAACACTTCCCTCCAGTCTGCCCCCCTCTCATGAATATTCATTTTCATATTTACCCATAGTCAAACCTTTTATTCAGTCAATAAACACTTATTAAGTGCCTACTATGTTCCACTTTTTCAAAACAAGAAGAGAAAAAAACTAATTATAGATCTCATAGAAGTGAACATAATTTTGATTCCTGGCAAAATGCTAAACATATAAAAAGGATTTTTGGAGAGGTCACATCTTAAGTGTTAATGTCTGGGAACCATATTATAAGAAGAATATTGATAAACTAGAGAGTGTTCATAGTACATAAATATGAGAATTAATTGAAAGAACTTGGAATGTTTAGTCTGTGGAATTCCAACAAGGCACAAACACAAGATTGCTGCTAGTGATAGAAATATAGAAGTGAAACAAATAGTCCTTGACCTCAGGGAGACTATATTCTACTAGAAGGATATAGCATGTTCACATAGGTAAATATAGGATGTGTACAAAATAAATACTAATATAATTACAGGCAGAGAGAGGAAGGTGTTAATAGCAGGGAACTTAGGCAAGGCCTCTGGTGGTAGATGGGGTTTAAGTTGTGTCTTGAAGGGAGCTAAGTGATTTAAAAGACAAAGGTAAGGATGGGGAGCATCTTAGGCAGGGAGAACAGTCTGGGAGAAGGTAAAGAGACAGAGATAGGATGATGTGAATAGTAAGAAGTCCAGTTTGGTTAGACTGCAGAATATGCATGGGTGAGTCTTGTAGAATCAATTTGCCAGGTAGACTCAAGGCCGATTGTAAAGGGTTATCAAGGACCAAATAGAAAGACTTGTATATTACTGTCCCCAAAGACAAGGAGCCACTGAATCTTTCTGAGCACAAGACTGATAGGGTAAGATCTGCACTTTAAAAATCGTCTGTTTGGCAGATGTCTAGAAGGTAGATTGAAGAAAAGGATTGGATGCAGGTAGATCAATTAGTTATGAACTCAAAGATATGCCACTAATGAAAGGGATTTCAGACACTATAGGTAGTCCTAACGGGGATGATGCGCCTGAAGGCAAGCGGGGCCTCTTGTCACTCCTCAAATCATAATATATACAGTCACCCACTTTGCCTATATCAGGGAAAGACCATTATTTCATAGACATCCAACACTGAGAAAAAGCAGTACTGACCTATGGTTCATCAGAAGATAGAGTAAATTATATACTTCTTGGTGGTCTTTTGGTAAGTCACACTAAAAAAGCAACAAAAACAAGATGGTGGCAACAATGGTGATGATGAGGAGGATAGTTAGCATTTCTAGAGTGCTTTAAAGTTTGCAAAGCATTTTACTATTTTATCTCGTTTGATGCTCATAACAACCCTGAGGTAGGTTCTATAAGTATAACATAATTTGCAATTTGAGAGAAAGACTAATGAAATTTCAGCTTTCCTAGCCCCTGAGGAGGCCATCAATGACCAAGACTGAGTGCCATAGGTTGCTATAGGGAGAAAGCTAGTGTGACCACCTTCCCTACCACCAAAATAAGGTACCCATCCAAGAATGGGGCCATATCTCTTTTTAAAAAAGGAGCACCAAACAAGGAGACTAAGACAATGACTGAATCCATCATCCCTGCCTTACCCCAATAAAAATATCCACAGTCCACAAGTGATAAAAGCCAGAGTGTGGATCTGCAAATGATCATTTTACATGCTTGGACACAAAAGTGATTCTGACTTGAACAACTGGGTAGAAAAACAAACTGCTCAGTTCTTTTTTTCCACCCCCTTATTGAGCATCCTCATATTTTACTATTGTTTTCTCTGTCAAGCAAGATGGTTTTAGACTGGAAAGGACAGAACAAGCACACCTAAGATGGGGAGGGAAATAATAAGAGATGCATTTAATAACGTTCAAGTCACAAAGCACAGATGAACAATATGCTCAGGCACTTTAAGAACAAACAAGACATGATTGCTGAACTTCTGCCATCCAGCTTTGAAAGATCCCAGGGAATAGGAGAGCAACCTCAGAATTGGAGAAGAGTGAATATTGTTCCAGTTTTTCAAAACAGGAAGAGAAAAAAAGTTTGTAATTATAGGTCAGTGAGCTTAGCTTTGATTACCAGGAAAATTTTAAAACATATTATAAAAGGGATCATTATGGAAGTCACTCATAAGTGTTAATGTCTGGGAACTATTTTTTAGGAAGGACACTGGTAACTGGAGAGTACTCACGGAACAGAAATAGGAGGATCAATTGAAGGATCTTGAAATGTTTAGACTGTAGAAAAAAAGATATTGGAGATATGATAGCTGCCTCAAAAGTACCTGAAGGAAAAGGGATTTGATGTCTTCCACTTAGCCCTTAAGGGCAAAATTAAGAGCAATGAATGGAGCCTACAGAGAAGGACATATGGGCTTGATGAAAGGAAAGATTTCCTAACTGAATTATCCAAAAGTGTAATGGGCTGCCTTGTGAGGTAATGGGTTCTCTTTCATTAGACAAAGGGATTCGCTGGTAAATATTCAAGCATCAGATGTCAGAAATAAAATATTATACGATATTATTGAGTAATATTTATGATAGTGGACATCCTTGTTTCACACCTGATCTTACTGGGAATGCTTCTAGCTTATCCTGATTACAAATAATGCGTGCTAACATAGTTTTAGGTAAACACTTTAAAAAATGAATACACTTTTAAGTTTAATCTGAATTATTAACATTTTCTCCATCACTTTATTAAGACTAGACATTCAACAAAACAGTAAATCAAGCCCTTATTTGCAGGGTTCACCAATTTCAGAAACAGTTGGCTCTCATGAGACAGTCTGAGCTCATTCCAGGACTCCCCTTATTAGAGATCTCAAGCAACAGCTGAATAACCATTTGTCGTGTTTGATGGAGACAAGTTTTCTGGTCAGGTAAGGGTTGTACTATACAAATATTTGGGGTCCCATTTTGAAATACCATGATATTTAGAAAGACTTGTCATGTAGAATGCTTCTATTTGGAAGAGTCTAACATAGAAACTCCAGATTAGTTATATGATACAGTATAGAAATATATTGAGATGTCAATATCTAAATATCTATCTATAGATATTTACCTATATAGATATCTATGTACGTGTACATACACACGTATATATACATATATGCAATGTTTGAAGCTTCTTGATGAACATCAGGAAATTTTTAAAATTTCATTTATTATATAATAATTTAATTCAATTCATATTTTTAATAGTGATATGTTGGGCTACAAAGTAAATACGTTCATATTAGAGTGAGGAAATCATGGAAACAATTAGAGGCCTGGGAAAGAGTACTCATAATAACGATATCAAAGCTATTGTTTTTCACCATCAAGAAAACAAAGGTCAAAGCCCATTGTAATGAACTTCAAGGGAATTTCCAAGGTTTTTCTTCCTAGTAAAAACTTGTGCCAAATGGTGCATAATATACTTTGGAACTCCAACTAAGTATTAGAACACTTTGTGGAATGAGATGTATTTTACAATAGCAACTGTGTTAACTGGACATAATGTGTGTTCTTGGTCAATGTTTTACTGGAAGTGACCAGAAATGATCAGCGACCATAGAAAGATTCTCTGTTCTAATTTAAGGCCCTTCCTATTTTCTTACTGGTTCCCCTAAAATAATGGCATAATGAGAAAGACACTTGGAATAAATCATCTATTCTTGTATCTTTTTTTTTTTGACATGACCACTTGCTGCCGATTAGCTTAACTAAATAGATCTCAATCCTCAGAAACCTAGGCTATGGGTTTGATTCCTGTATGGACAAGTTAGCGTAATTTTGCATCCCCTAAGGACAGCTGTCTTGCTATCCCTCAGATCTGTGTTTGTAACCACCTCATATAGGAGAAAGAGTACTAGGTGGAGAGTCAGGGAAAAACTAGGCTTGCTTTCATCCTACTCTTGAATATCAGTGGCTCTATGGCCATAGGCAAGACACTTAACATCTCAACTTCAGTTTCCTCGTTTGTAAAATGCTCCTTTTCCCTGAGTCATAGAAATACAAAACTTAGAATATTTTTTTGGCTGGCACTGCACCACAGGAGTGCTCTGTGCTACAATAGTAGGATTAGGATAATAGTGTGTGTGTGTGCATGTGTGTGTGTGTGTGTGTGTGTGTGTGTGTGTCCACCAGCTTTGAAGCAAAAGAAATGAGCATTCAGTGAGAGTATATTCTGTTCCTTTAGAAGTCACATGGAGCAGACATTGATGCTGGTGAAATATTAATTCTTTTATGTAACAGAAGACTGAGGCAGTTTTAACATCTAATCTGTAAAGGTAAGTCCTATCAAATGGGACAGAGTCAGAAAGTGAGCAACAGGGAATACAAAACTGAAAATAACACTGAAATTACCAAAGGTCTCAGGCAGAAGGAAACTTTTTAAAGATTTTGGATATAAGCATATAAAGTAACAGGAAATATTAATTTGAAAGGAACATAACCTTTACATCAGCTAACAGCATACAGGCTTCAATGACTATGAGAAAAAGGAAAATGATGCAGAAAACCGTATGGATTCCCAACACAACAGAGAACCAGAGCAGAATATTCCTAAATGGTTTAAAAGAGAAGTAAAAATTGTGAAAGCAGCATTGAAAACCTGCAAAGCAGAAATAATTGACAGAATATATAAAATTAAATCCATAGTGACAAGTCTCACCAATGGAAAAAAAAAGAAAGAACTGCTTCACAGAAGTGAAGAACAATCTGGAAGATGAAAAGTAAAACTAATAGCAAAAGGAAATGTGAAATATATACAGGCAAGCCATTTATTCCCAAGATAGGATGGGTAGAGACATTTAAGATTATAGGTTTCCCAGAAAAACAGAACAAGTAAAAAAAAACAACCTTGTATATCATAATTCAAGGAATAATATAGGAAAACTGACTAGAACATCTGAATGTAAAAGAAGTGGCAATTGAAAGAATCCACAGATCACCTCCAGAAAACAAAGAATCAACCAAACAGAAAGCAAACTCCAAGAGATACAATAGTTAAACTGAACAGTTCCAATAATTAAAACTCCTCAATTATTTTACAGAATCACTTCTATGTCTCATCAATGATATTATTCAAACATGGTTGGAGGACTTTTGCGGAGAGCTCAGGTGAGTCCCTGTCTTTTCTCGCTATTTTGGCTTGGCCCACCCTTGCCCTACCCTCTCTCTTAAAATACCTTATTCTCTCTCCTTGTCCTTTCACATTTCCCTGTATTTCACTGTATTTTATTATTATTAAATTTCATCTTAAAATAACCAGTATTTGTTCTTTTTATCTTCCATTTCCTCTTCATTCCACAATCTCACATGGAAAAAGACAAAAACAAAAAAAAATATCTGCAACAAATACATAGTCAAGAAAAACACATTTTCACATTGGCCATATTGAAAAAAGGTAGCTTATTCTGCATATCTAGTCCATCTCTTCTCTGTCAGGAAGTGGTCAGCTTTCTAAATTCTTCCTTCTCTGGAACCTTGTTTCATTATTGTATTTAATAAAGTTTTTTAGTTTTCAAAACTGTTCACTTTTACAATTTTGTTATAGTATATGTGTATATATATATATATATATATATATATATATATATATATATATATATATATATATTTTCCCTATTAATTCTAATCACATCAGTCTGCATTAGTTTAAACTAAGGTTCAAATAATATCTGCTTCCTCATATGCAATACTTGAACCCTGTGATTATGTGAGATAAATCACCTTATTATTCCTCCTTTTTTCTTTTTTATTGGATAATTTCCCTTTTTTCATTTTTCCTTTTAAGAACATCAAACAGAATAAAAATCAACCCCAGACTTTTATTTGACTCCCTCTCTCCCTCCCCCCGATGACATTACAATTCTTAGAGAATTCTTGTACTATCCCTCTATTTCCCCATCAGAATGCAAACATATTATCTTTATAAAGTCTTTTCTGATTTTTTCTTTTTATTATTTCTCTTTACTCCAACATTTGGATTTCAAAACTTCTATTTGACGCTGAACTTTTCATCAAGAATATTTGGAAGTCATCAATTTCATGAAAGATTTATTTTTTTCTCCTATGGGATTGCACTAATTTTTGTTAGGTAAGTTATTCTTGGCTGTGAGCCCACATTTTCTGCCGTTTAGGGCATAATATCCAAAAATATGCTAGAGACGATTTGTACTGGTTCACAGGAGCTAATTGTTAAATTTTCAATATGATCATTTGCGGTTCAGAAGTCAGTAAATGCTAAAAATGAGATATCAATTTATTGATTTATTGACTATATGGACTTCAGAAAGCAATGGAGAAAATATTAATAATGAAGATTAAATTTAAACATGTGTCATATATATATTTTTCCCAGAGAACCTATTGTTAAATATTTATCAGTACCCTATTGAACAATTTCCCATGCTCTCCACTCCTTTAGTGGCAGCTGCTAAATTTTCTGTGATCCTGATGATGATTCTTCAACACTTAAAATCTTTTTGACTGCTTATAGTATTTTTTTCTCTTTGATTAGGAATCTTTAGATTTTAACTATGACATTCCTAGTTTTCATTTTGAGTTTTCTTTTAGGAGGTATACAGTGGATTCTTTCTTTTTTTCCACTTTACCCTTTGATTCTAAGAGATCTGGGCAGTTTTCTTTCATGATTTTTTGAAATATACTATCTACGCTCTTTTTTTCTTTTGTCTTATGGCTTTCAGGTGGTCTCAAATTATCTCTCTTCAATCTTTTTTTTCCCCAGGATACTTGTTTTTAGTACAAGATATCTTACTTTTTTTTCTTTCAAATTTTGACTTTAATGTTTCTTGTTGCTTCATGGCATTATTAACCTCTTTTGACCCATTCTTAGGAAGTCTGTTGCTTAGATTTGTATATCTCCTGTGCCAAACTGTTAACTTTTTTTCCAAATTCCTCCTCCATAGCTCTCATTTCTTTTCCAGTTTTTCTGTTGTTACTCTCATGTCATTTATAATACCATTTTAACTCATATTTAAAATTCTTATATCATTTCTTCTAGGGATTCTGATTGATCTTGCAAGCAAGTTGTATTTTTTTAAGGTTTTACATATAAATGCTTTAAAGTTATTTTCCTCTTCTGAATTTGTGTCATGGGTATCTTTAACCTCACAACAGCCTTATCTCTCTCTCTCTGTCTCTGTCTGTCTCTCTCTCTCTCTTTCATAGTCATGTTTTAAGCAATTGGCTGTGGGGAGAACTATATTACTGGGAGCTCTTTCAAGGCTCTGTCTATGATCCCAGATGCTCTAAGAAGCATTTCTGCATCACTTTACTGGGCAGGGGATTGAGTCCGAGATTCACTCTAGGCAATTTTACAACTGCACATTGGAGACCTGGGTACTAAACCCCTGCCCCAGGCCCAGATCTGATGACCTGGGCTAGGGCTAAGTCCAGTATCAATTCTGTGTCTCCCTGTACTATGAGCCCAATTTTTGGGAACAGAGTCTGTGTTCTTGCTAACATTGCTGGCCTTAGCCAGGGGCTGAATCTATAATCTATTTTGGAGTGGCCTAGCTTAAAGATCTGAAAATACCTTGGGATAATCTCTTCTTTTTTTGGCTTGGGCCCAAGCCTGAGTCTGTGACCAGCTCTGAATATCCTATGGTGTTGGTCTAGGGCTGAGTTTTGGACACTGAATATTTGATACTGGTGCTTCCCTGATCCAGAATTCATGCCTTGGTCATTTGCCTGTAGGTTGAATTTGTGGTCTTGAGTCAGAGGAATGCCTCACTATAATTTCTCCTTTGACTTCCTGATCATTGTTCAATTCAGTGTTCTTACATCATTGTTGGAGCAATACAGGGGGAGGGTAACCAATTTCTATTGCTTCTTTCTATTTTTTCCATTTTAGTTATTCTCCCATACTTCTATTTCTACACTATGCTCTTCGTCATTCTACCCCATTCTTCTTCCTCTAATCATATAGAACTGAGGTTTATGAGATATCTATTCCCCAAACACGACCTTCATGTTCTATGATCTGTTGTGCCTTATTTACTAGAAATAGTAAATTCCTCCCTCTTGTTCATTATTCTTTCCTTTTCTTTTCTCTCTTAAAACAAGAAACAATTTGCAAAAAAACCCTAAAAAACAAAAAAACACCCAGGTCCTAAGTGAGTTTGTTTTTCATTGTTCCCTTTTGGTTTCTCGAAGATGGTATGTGATTCTGAAAGTATAATAGACTGATTTTCCTCTCCAGTAGAATGTATGTGCTTGACCATCATATAACTTTTTAAAACTGTCCAAATTACTTACCTTTCCAGGCTTCTTTTGTCTCCTATAGTTACATTTAAAAGATTCTTCTGAGCTCTAGTTTTCTCAACAGGAATACTTAGAAGTTACTGAGTCTATTAAGTTTTGTTTCTCCTCAATAGGATTATGCTTAGCTTTTCAGAATAAGCCATTTGTTTAGAGTTATAACTGCTTATGTTTTCTTTTGGTATACTGTACTACCAATTTTTCATTTCTTTCTCATAACTGTTACATATTCTCACATAGTGCTGACTATGGCTGATTTCTTCCTGATCACTTGCAATATTTTTTCTTTGCCCTACAAAGTCAGGATTTGGTAATAATGTTTTTAGGCATGTTATATGCTTGAGATTTGTTTTAGGTGGTGACCTGGTTACTGCTTCTTTTCACTTAACCCTCCAGTTGCAGTCGTTAATGGATGGGTTTTTTTTAGATATTTTATCTTGTGTGTGTGTGTGTGTGTGTGTGTGTGTGTGTGTATGTGTATGTGTCTGTGGTTTGCATGAGGTTCAGTAACGCTTAAGCTTTTTCTCCTTGCCTTGTTTTACAAGTCTGTTGTTTTTTGGCTAACTCTCATGTGGGTCTAATTCTAAAAAGGTCTATTGCCTTTCTTCTATTATTTCTTATTGAACTTGAGAGTTTCCATTTGAACAAATCCTTTGACATCACAGCATACCCCTTTTTTTACAGAGTTCTGTCCTCTAAGACTCTTACTATCTCTCTCAATTCAATGAATTTGCTCTCCAAATAGGACACTACTAAGAAATAAAGTTTGCTGAAATACTTGTCTCTCTCCAAGGAGGACGCTTCCACAGGCAATCTCCATATCTCTCTAGAAGATCCAGTTCTCAAAATCCTGAACTTGGTCCTTTTATGTCTTGGGATTACCCATGAGGCAATTCCTAAGGCTGCCCAGGAAATCTTGTTTCTTAATTTAGAAAGTTAGATTACAGGATCACCCTTTCTAGGGAATTCAAAATGTTCTTCCCCTTCCATATAGGGATTTGGAGTTCATGAGCATTGTCCGTAAACTTCTTTTTTAGGCCAAGTACATACATATCTACCTTTTCCATTTGCTCCTACAGGAAATCTATCAATACCCTGGCTGTTGCTACCTCTCAGACTGGGAAATGTAATTATCAGGATATCTCCTTTCAAGCTATACATGAAGAGACGCTTTTTTATGTCTTTTCTCCAAGGCAACAATAGCCTATATTTTTGGGGGGTGGGGGAAAGAGAGACTGGGCATGAGTCAGAGTTTCCCTCCTAGGACCAGACCAGATCTCTGTATTGCATGCTAGTCTGCACATGTGAAGTCCAGAATTGGCTTAGCTGTTCAGTCAGCTAAACTAAAAGAAGATGTTTTCATAAACCCCAATTAATCAGTTATCTTGGAAGTAGCCTCAGTCATTTAAAACCAATAAGAAATTCTGTGACTTCTCTGTTAAGTGACAAATGCCCTCACTTTACAAGGAGAGACTTCCCACAGATGACCTTCCCAAACTATTACTAATACTCTATAAACTCATCAAATTGATTAGAAAACTCAACAAATTGATCTCTCTGAAGTGGTATAGTGGATAGAATATTAGAACTGAAGTTAAGAAAAAATAGTTTGAAACTTGCCTCAGATACTTATGAGCTGTGTGAATTTTGGCAAGTCACTTAACACTTCTTTATATGTGTAATGAAAGAATTGGACTCAGAGGCCTTTAAGGTCATTTCTAGTTCAAAATCTTTGTTTTTATGAACTTCCTTATATATTGAATTTGCATTTCTGAACTTCATGATCAAACTAATTCATCAGTTTGTGAAACAACAACTCATATTACAGGATCAGAGGATAATCATTCTTCAGAGAGGTGATTCCTTAAAGGTTAAAAATATCCCATTCAGATTGTCACTTAGTCTTGAGGTCTTTGACTACTCATAAGGGACTCCCTGCAAGAGAAATTACCAATATCTTTAAAAGGAATTATTCCCTTCTATCCCCTACTTCTCCAACCCCACTCTCATTAGATCAAAGAAAACAGAAGGAAACTGCTACAAAGACCTTCTGGAAAAAGAACAAATAATTGCTGACAGTAACAAGTCAAACTAATGTGAATTCTATGAACAGATTGTGTCTGATTTTGCTTTGAGTCTCTATAATTTTTGTACAACTAGGAACTGGTCATTTGCAAATTATTGAGTCTATATACGTATAGATGTGATATACCATCCTATGGGAGCCTTTCTAAATCCCTTAATACGTGACAAGGCACTTGGGGACCCAGACTGCAATAATGGAAAATGATAACAGTAAGAAAAAAGGAAGCCCTGCAGCAAGAGACAATCTGGCAAACAAGGTAAAAATCTGCCAATAAAAGCCTTCACCTCTGTCCCAAATGGGCATATCTATCTATATCTATATCTATAACATCTGTATCTATGCCTCTACCTACACCTATATCTATATTGTATCTATATCTATGTCTATATACACACTAGAAGACACCCTTTGAAGTCTAAGCTATGACAAGTTCAGAAGTCACTGCATACCAAAGCAAATTCAACTTTCCTTCCACTTCTGTTTGGGATGTCCAGCACTTGACAAGCCAGGTAATAACTTACCCAATTTCCTCATATTTTCTGCCATTTGAATACAAAACAACTATCTCCTGAATATTGATTATCTATATTTAGAGTCATTTTTTCCTACCCTGGTTGGTGTATCCTCCATGAGAGACATCAGAGTAAGCTGGAGAGTTGAAAAAAAACCTGGGGAGTGGGAGAAACCCCTTCTGAGGACCTCTACATGGTTCCTGTTGCTAAGGGAACCATCTTCTTTGTCTAGCAAAGCTAAGAATGGCCACTGCACTCAGCGCTTGGCTCAAGAAGTGTTCAGACCACAGAGGAGGGTCAAGAGGGAAGGGAGGGGAAACGCCTCACATGCTTTCTGACAAAGAAATAACTTTTAAAAGAATGAGAGAAGTAGAAATGGCAGCTTCTGAGAAGCCCCAGAGTTGGGGAATCATTTATGAATGATAACGCTGTAAGATTTGAATTGAACTCTGGTGGCTTAGAAAGGAATGGAATTCGAATACTTTTCTGGTGTGTGTGTGTGTGTGTGTGTGTGTGTGTGTGTGTAGGGAATAGGGAATAAGGGACAGAGAAGATGAGAGAATGGGAAAGATGTTGAAATGTAAGGAATTAGAGTGGTGTATGGAAAGCAATTCTGATTAATTCAGGTATTGATAGAACTCAGCAAATTAGCATAGAATAACCTTGATATTTTGTTGATGCATTTTGGAATGGATTTCTTGGGTATTTAGAGGTTAGAGATCTTAGACTTCCTTTTCTTAGAAGCTTAATAGCAGCTATGGTGTTAAGGTTGTGTTTGTGTGTGTGTGTGTGTGTGTGTGTGTGTGTGTGTGCCTGCAGAACTGTGTTAAAGGCAGTAATAAGGACTGGGATAGAAGGTGAAACTCTATTTCAAGTCAAACAAATGTGAATTCTATGAACAGATTGTGTCTGATTTTGCTTTGAGTCTCTATAATTTTTGTATAACTAGGAACTGGTCATTTGCAAATTATTGAGTCTATATATGTATAGATGTGATATACCATCTTATGGGAGCCTTTCTAGATCCCTTTCCAGATCCCACATATCCATTTATGTACCCCATTGCTACCTTAACACCTCAATATTCTTGAGGCCCAAGAATGTCTTTTTCCTATTTCTGTATCCCCAAAACCTAGATTAATAGGCACTTGAGAACTAGTGAGAACAAGAGTTACATTGGCACAATGCCTGGCACAAAACCTGGCACAAAGCAGACGTATTAAACATTTGTTGTTTGACTGAAATATCCTCAAAAAAGACTATCTGGTCCAGGCCCCTGACTTCCTATGGGAAAGATATTGTTAATATTGCTATTGTTATTATTTTATAGATAAGGCAACTGAAGCCTGTTGAAAATCACACATGTCAGAGATGGAGCAGGCATTTTCCAAGAATAATGCATCATTCCTAGGAAAAAAAGAGCAAAATCCAAAGAAAGGCATAAGCCAGAAAGCTATCAATAACAGAAACTCCTTTGTTGTTAAGTCATTTTCAGTCATGTCTAACTCTTTGTGAACCCGTTTGAAGTTTTCTTGGCAAAGATACTGGTTTGTCATTTCCTTCTCCAACTCATTTTACAGATGAGGAAACTGAGGCAAAAGGAATTAGGCAACTTGCCTAGGATCATGCAGCCAGTAAGCATCTGAGTCAAGATTTGAACTCAGGAAGATGAGTCTTCCTGACTTCAGGCCAGGCACTGTATTCACTGTACCACTTAACTACTAAGAAGCTCAGCTCACCCAACATTACATGGCCAGTTCAATGCAACTAGAAGACAAGTTCTATATAACATTCCATCCCAGAGATCAAAGGGGCTACAATTTTGGAAAGAAGTTAATAAGCTAAAGAACATTTAAGGAAGAGCTACAAGGATGGGGAAAAGAACCCATTTCCCTGTGTAAAAGAAAACTAGAAGTAATGCACAGGCATTTCAACAAGGCAGAGTTAGTCTTAATGTGAGAAAATAAAAAAAAAACAACTTCATGACAATTGCTATTGTTCAGTCATATCTGACTCTTCATGACTCCATCTGGAGTTTTCTTGGCAAAGATTCTGGAGTGGATTGCCATTTCCTTTTATAGCTCATTTTACACATGAGGAAAATGAGGCAAACAGGGTTCAATGACTTGCCCAGGGTCACATAATAAGATCTAAGTGTATGAAGGACTACTTTAAGAAGTAGTGGTTTCCCACTCATTAGAAAATTTTAACTGAAGGATGTTTGGCCATTCTTTGGAGATGGAATGGAAAAGAGAACTAGATTTGAAATTAGAAAATATCTGAGTTCAAATCCTAGCTCTGACACTTACTCCCTGTGTAAACTTTGACAAATCACTCAGTCTCTGTGGAACTCAGTTTCCTCATGTTCAAAATAAAGAGGCTGGATCTGTGATCTCGGTTTACATCTATTTTAGACTGGATGGACTTTGAGATCCCTCCCATCTCTGCGACTCTATGAAAAGTCATTCAACTAAAATCCATGAGATACCAGATATTAGATCCAAGGAAAGAAAACAGGAGTTTAGGAGCAGCAGGTTCAAAGTCAAGGTGGGCCCACACTAACTGGATTCAGGAGAATAATACAAAATAATGAAAGTTTACTTTGAGCAATGCCAATTCACTCTAGCATGGTAGAGGGGATAATAAGAGTTACCCTCAGAGCCAGAAAGACCTGTGACCATATTGCCTCTGACACTACTTCCTATGTGACCCCAGGCAAGTCATTTGACTTCTTAGTGCTCTTAGGGCCTAGGTGTCAGACATGGGGCCCACCAGAGTGCAACCTCAATACTCTGGAGTATGGCTTGAATCAGATTAAAAATAGAACTGGAAAGTATTTAACAAAAGAAATGAAAATACAATAGAATGCAGATAATTTTTATGTAATGTGGCTAATTTAACATAATTTTATAAGTGCATATGTAGTCATCGGGAATTTTTTATGTAGGATTTAGTGATCCTCCCTTTCTATTTGTCTCCTCCATTAAATTGTAAGTTCCTTGAGGTAAGGGACTGTCTTTTGAATCTTTTTGTATCCCCAACCTGAAGCACAGTGCATGGCACATAGTTGTTGTTATTTAGTCATTTTCAGTTGTGTCTGACTCTTTGTGACCTCTTTTGGGGTTTTCTTGGCAAAAATACTGGAATGATTTGCTGTTTCCTTCTCCAATTCATTTTACAGATGAAGAAACTAAGGAAAACAAGGTTAAGTAACTTGCCTAGGGTCACAAAGGTAGTGTCTAAGACTGGATTTTAACACAGGCATACAGTACACACTTAATAAATATTTATTCATTGATTATTTGAGTTTGGCACCACAATTCTAAGGGAATTCTTTAAGATTGTGAGTCACAGATAAGATGCTCAACTGCACTGGTAGAGTTTCCTCTTCTAGGAGTTTTGCATGTCATTGAAAGTACTGGTCTCATTCCTCTCTCTAAAGAATCAGCCTGAGACATGTTATTTCCCTACCAGTACAATTATCTTATCTTCCTCCACCAACTTTGCTAAAGGCATCATAACCATGAGCTCACAAACTTCACATGTGAGTGGACAGAGTACTCATAAATCTGAAAAGAAAAGGCTGTTCAGTCCCCAAATACCTTCCCTATTGGCCAGGGTTGAGGTTCTAGAAAGGATATTAGGACATTGCCACCTCCAAGTGCATCCTTTAAAAAGTGATTACTCCTGGGAAGGGTAATACATTTCTTTATTCCATAAATACTTATTAGATGCCCAGTGTTAGGTAAACACAGGATATAGAGAAGAGCTGGCATGCTTCTGTGCTAAGTATCAGAATGTTTTCCTTTATTATAGTA
Organism: Potorous gilbertii; assembly: GCA_028658325.1. Lineage (NCBI taxonomy): Eukaryota > Metazoa > Chordata > Mammalia > Diprotodontia > Potoroidae > Potorous > Potorous gilbertii. The sequence continues at coordinate 58,304 of JAQQSK010003038.1, read as the reverse complement.
CTCTGAAAGCAAATCAATTTCATAATATCATACTGTCATAACTTAGAGTTGGAAGAGACCTAAGAGACCATTAACTCAAACTCTTATCATATTAAAAATGAGGAATGTTCAGTGATATGCCCAGGGTCACACTGCCAGTAATGTTTAAGGAAGGATCTGAACTCAGGTATTTCTGACTCTAAATCCAGTATTCTAAACACTGCATCATATAGCAAAATACTGAGGGAATGAAAAATGTTGGAGAAGAGGAAGTAAAGAAGAGGGATAATTTTGAAGTAAGATATAACGCAGTGAGAGGCTTTGGGTAACCAGGGACAGCTCAGAAACATGGTATTTTAGGGAGAGGTGAAATGTTGAAAGTATGAGAAAGCAGCCAGAGCACCAAGAACCCAGCTTCAGCCAGTCTTTTTGACCATCAGCCTTATGATTTAGATCAGGAAAGGGCTACAAATATCACTTAGTGTGAAACTCACCATTGATTTAAAGGAGAGACAGCTGAGGTCCAGAGAAGAGGAGGAACTTGTGCAAGGTCACAGTAGTTAATTAATATTACAGTTATGTTGCTAATTAATATTACAGTTATGATTAGAACCAAGTCCTCCTCCTTCCTGGTTCAGGATTTTTTTTTCCCATCACACTACAAAAACACTCTGCTAAAGGGAGCACTTTACCTATGACAATATGATTATCTGACATGGACATCTTCCAGACTGGAAATGCCATTTCAATACATGATTGCTAAGATGCTAGATCTCTAAGCTCCCTGAGGACATTGAAAGCCAGAACAGTTTTCCAGGGTGGGATTTGAGGGAGATTTGTGTGAACAATCTTTTTATGCCATCATAGTAGGTTGCCAATACAGGCATTCAACAGTAATTATTTCTGTGTTGTGGTTTGAAAAGGGTTATTTGCACACGTTGAAAGCAAGGGGGACAACAGCACAAATTTCCAGTGTCAAAGGCCAACCACCCTTGTACGGGTTAAAATGGACAAGAACTATTGTTTTGGGATAAATGCAAATGGGAAGATTTTATGTCTATGAACTATAGAGCCACAGTAATAAGATGAGGAACGGCTCTGCATTCAAGTGAAGAGCTTTAGTTTCTTCTCTAGGGAATTATAGCAGATCTGTTTTGTTTTAAATGATGGTGACAAATTTGATTGGTGATTCAATGGCATCCCACCCTGTGTGCTGGACAGCTCCAACAGAAATAGCATTTACTGCCTTTCCAAAATGTAGATATACTTTCACTCTGGGAACCATTAACTCTAATACAATGAGGCTATGGTTTGGTTTCAAATGGAAGAACATTCTAGTCGCTGGGATTTATAAAAAAAAAATCTGTTCTAATCTACAGTTTTCTATGTTTCTGGTCTGATGCAGGTGATAGCTAAGATAGCTAATGATAGCTAAGAGTTGTATGGAACTTTAAAATGCAGAGCACTTTATGCAAATCATTTCATTTGCTCTCTTAGCTAAGTTAGGGGGTAAAAAGTACAAGTATTTTTACCCTAGTTTTAGATAAGGAAATTGAGACTTAGGGAAGAGAAATAGCTTATTCATGTCTACAAAACTAATAAATAGTTGAGGAGAGATGGTACAAGTAAATAAAATATAAGGTAGAGTGTGATAAGTATCTATGAGATATATATGCGAGAGAGATCATTTTGTCATTTGAGTTGGGCCTTGAAAGATAGATAGGTTAATCGATCAAGTAATCAAGGAGCATTAACTGACTCCTCACTATGCACCAGGGACAGTGCTAAGTGCTGGGCCTATAAAGAAAGAAGAGAAACAAAAAATTTTCAAGAAACTTACATTGTAATGGGAGATAACAAATATACATAAATCAGTTCATATGAGCAGATAGAAGCCAAACTTCACATTAGCAGCTTGGGGTGGAATGGAGCGGGGAGGGTAAAGAAAAACTAAGTTTCCCTCATTCTCTTTTGGGTCTTTCTTTCTTTTTTCTTTTTCAATATCATTACTCCCAACTTGGTATTTACCATCTCACATCTGTGGTCTTCTAATATGTTAGCGAGGCACCATCTTGCCATCAAGTCTTGCATGGCACCCCCTTACAAGAGGAAGGGTGGATTTGACTTCCCCAAAACCTTCTCCAATCATCTGTCTGCATTTCAAGCATTAGCATTTCCTTTTGGCCAAGGTCTTCCTTGTCAGCAGTCTGACCACCAGCTGCCTTTACCAAAGCCCAGTCTGCTCCTTTTCTTTATCAACACCATTTTCATTTGAGAAAGTTTTTAAAAATGTATTTAGTATTTTATTTTTCCCCAGTTATATGTAAAAAAAATTTTTAACATTCATTTTTAAAACTTTGAGTTCCAAATTCTCTCCCTTCCCACCTCCCCATGCCATCCCCCATTGAGAAGGCAAGCAAGTTGATATAGGTTATACCTGTGTAGTCAAGCAAAATATTTACATATTAGTCATGTTGTGAAAGAATACAAACAATAAAGAAAAATAAAGTTTTTTTTAAAGTAAACTTCAATCTGTATTCAGATAACCATCAGTTCTTTCTCCGGGGATGGATACCATTTTTATCCTAAATCCTTCAGAGTTATCTTGGATCATTGTGTTGCTGAGAATAGCTAAGTCTTCACAGCTGATCATAGAATTACTGTTATTTTGTACATAGTATATTTCACTTCACTTCAGCTCATGTGAATCTTTCCAGGTTATTCTGAGAGCATCCTGATCATCATTTCTTATAGAATAATAGTATTCCATCATCAACACATAACACAATTTGTTTCAGCCATTCCCCAATTGATGGTCATCCCCTCAATTTCTAATATTTTGCCACCAGAAAAGAGCTACTGTAGATATTTTTGTACGTATAGATATTTTCCTTTTTGTTTTTTATCTCTTTTGGAATACAGGCCTAGTAACGGCATTGCTAGGTCAAAGTGTAGCCATTTGATAGCCATTTGGGCATAGTTCCAAATTGCTTTACAGAGTGGTTGAGTCAGTTCAGAATTACACCAACAGTGCATTGATGTCTCATTTTTTCCACATCCCCTCCAATGTCATTTTCTTTTTCTGTCCTTTTTGCCAATCTCCTAGGTATGAGGTAATAACTCAGAATTGTCTTAATTTGCATTTCTCCAATCAATAGAGTTAGAACATTTTTTCCATATGGCTATAAATACTTTTGATTACTTCATCTGAAAACTGTTCATAACTTTTGATCGTTTATCAATTGGGGAATGGCTCTTACTTTTACATATCTGACTCAATTCTTCATAAGTTTAAGAAGTGGGGTCCTTATCAAAGCAACTTGGTTTGAAACTTTTTTCAGTTACTATTGCTAACTGTATTTCTCTCCATTCTATTTCAACCCCTGTTTATTCTATAATCTCTCTCTCCTTTCACCCTGGCCATCTTTAAAAGTGTTTTGCTTCTGACTACACCCTCCCTCAATCTGCCCTCTCTTTTATCATCCTCCCCTTTATCTTATCCCCTTTCCATCTTATTTTCCTGTAGGGTAAGATAGATTTCTACACCCAATTAAGTGTGTATGTTATTCCCTCTTTGAGCTAATTCTGATTAGTGTAAGGTTCACTCACTTCCCCTCACCTTCCCCCTCTATCCCTTTTCTTGTCTCTTTTGTATGAGATAATTTACCCTAGTCTATCTCTCCCTTTCCCTTTCTCCCAGTACATTCCTCTCTCACCTCTAAATTGTGTTTCTTTAGATATCATTCCTTAATGTTGAACTCACACCTGTACCCTCTCTCTCTCCCTCCTTCCCTCTCTCTCTCTCTCTTTCTCTTTCTCTCTCTCTCTCTCTCCTTTTCTCTCTCTCTCTCTCTCTCTGTATGGGTGTGCATATATATGCAAATAGTTTAACCTTATTAAAGTACCTTATAATTTCCATTTTCTTTTTATGCTTCTCTTGAGTCTTGTATGTGAAAGTCAAATTTTCTATTCAGCTCTGGCCTTTTCATCAAAAATGACTGAAAGTTCTCTACTTCACTGAATGTATATTTTCTGCCTGAGGGATTTTATTGACCTTTGCTGGGTAGATGATTCTTGGTTGTAATCCTAGCTCCTTTACTCTTGGAATATAATATTCTAAGTCTTCTGATTCTTTAATATAGAAGCTGCTAAATGTTGTGTTATCCTGACTATGTCTCCATGATACTTGAATTAGTTCCTTTCTAGCTGCTTGCAATATTTTCACCTTGACCTGGGGGCTCTGGAATTTGGCTATAATATTCCTGGAAGTTTTCATTTTGGGATCTCTTTTAGGAGGAAAACAGTGGATTCTTTCAATTTCTATTTTACCGTCTGATTCCAGACCATCAAGGCAGTTTTCCATGATAAATTTCTTGCAAGATGATGTCTAGCTCTCTTTTTGATCATGGATTTCAGGTAGTTCAATAATTTAAATTACTTCTTTGGGATCTATTTTACAGGTAAGTTGATTTCCAAAGGGACATTTCACATTGTCTTCATATTTTTTTTATTCTTTTGCATTTGTGTTATTGTTTCTTGATTTCTTATGACATCATTAGCATCAATGTGGTCCATTCTAATTTTTAATGAATTATTTTCTTTAATGAACTTTTTTACCTTCTTTTCCATTTGTCCAATTCTATATTTTCAGGAGTTTTTTCTTTGATGAATTTTTGTGCCTCTTTTTCCATTTGGCCAATTCTGATTTTTAAGGCATTCTTCTCTTCATTGGCTTCTTTTACCTCTTTTACCATTTGGCCTAGTCTGTTTTTTAAGTTGTTATTTTCTTCAGTATATTTTGTGTCTCCTTTACCAAGCTGTTGATTCATTTTTCACGGCTATTTTTCATTATTTTCATATTATTTTTCATAATTTTATTGCATCACTCTCATTTCTCTTCCCAATTTTTCCTCTACCTCTCTTAACTGATTTTTAAAATTCTTTTTGAGCTCTTCCATGGCCTTAGACCAAATCATATTTTTCTCAGAGAATTTGGATGTAGGAGCTTTGACTTTGTTTTCTTCTTTGTTATGAGCTTCCTTGTCACCACAGTAACTTTCTATGGCCACAATTGTTTTCTATTATTTGCTCATTTTACCAGCCACTTTCTTGACTTTTAACTCTTAAAAATATGGATCTGCTTCCAGGATAGTGGGTGCATTGTCTTAATCTTCAAGGGTTTTGTGCAGCTGTTTTCAGATATTAGAGACCTGTAAGTTTTTAGTTCTTCCAAGGTGGTATGATATCAGGAAAGGTGTGTTTACTATTTTTCTGGACTGTGCTCTGGTGTGAGTGACCGTAAGCACTTTTTTCTGCCCTGGACTTGTGACTAGGTCACTGCTCCACTTCAACCCAAACTCTGGTGTGCTAATGCTTCTCATTGCCCTGGGACTGCTATTCAAGCCTGTGACCCCACTCTGTACATGGGCAAATCATCAGAGTCCTATCTCAGTGCTAGCAAAGAGACCCCTGTAATCTCCTTCTGACCAGTATGTTTGTTTCAGACCCTTATTTTCTGTGGGCTGAGAATTCTGGAAGCAGCTGCTGCCATTGTTCATTCAATGACTCCCAAGGCCTTACTCCTGGGGGTTTGATGGGGTGAGGCTGCTCCAAAATGTGTTCCACTTTAACCCGGGTGTGACTAACCTTTACTGCAGAACTTCTAAGTTGTTTTTGACTGGAAAATTATTTTGCCCCATCCTTTTGTGGGTTATGCAGCTCCAGGAATTTTTTTATGGCATTATTTAAAAGTGTTTGAAGGGTTTTGGGGAGAGCTCAGGTGAGCTGCTGCCTTTTCTTCTCCATCTTGGCTTGTTTGAGCTGTTTAATAAGTCATGTAATGGACTTTTTCCCTTGCAGTTTCTTCTTTACCTTTATCTTTTTTTCCCTTTCCTTCTTGATGAGCTTTAACTTTGTACCCCAGAGTTCCTTTGTGATCTTGCTTAAATTTTAGCCTTATGTGAACTGTTTTACTGGGATGCATGGCCACATGAAGGGGCATCGAGGTGGCATAGAGGACGGAGTGCTAGGGCTGGAGTCAGAAAGAACTTATCTTCCTGAGTTCAAATCCAATCTCAGACACCTACTAGCTGTGTAAGCCAGGCAAGTCACTTACCCTTGTTTGCCTCAGTTCCCCACCTGCAAAAGAGCTGGAGAAGGAAATGGCAAAACTACTCCAGAATCTTTGCCAAGAAGATCCCAAATGGGGTCATGAAGAGTTGGACACAACTAGAACAACTTAAAAGCAACAACAACATGTCCACTTGAACATCTGTGCCATTAGCTCACATTGTACCCACTCAGTGTAGGTAATATATTTCTTTCTGTGACTCTGGATTGCCTTGCTGATTTGATGAGTTTTATACTCCTCAGACAACTTGGGTCTCATTACCTCCTCTCAGGCCCACATAAACTGTGGGAGTCTAGGCAACTCACTCCAAGCCTCAGTTTCCACATCATAAAAATGGGTCTGGGGTTGGACTTAATCATTTTTTGGATCCTTTCCAGCTCTCAATTTTGGATCCTATGGCATTTTTTTGGATGGACATGAAATATGCATTGTACTTCTGTCTCAGCTATCGGGAAAGAAGGGAAAATATATAAAAGAAATGTGTCTTGCTGTAACTGTTTTAGTCAAATGTTACATAGGAATTTAATTTCAACCTATCTTTAACGCTATGTTTGATGGTCATAGGAGAAAAGCACCCAATTACTTTTCAACACAAGTCCTCACCTCTAGTTAAGCAAATTCACTTGAACTTCTCTGCAAACCACTTTGTACTCCTGAATTGATGAATGTTTAGTTTACATGCTACCTAGAATGCTGCTGCTCCCCCTTTTCTTCATTAATCCATTTCTTTCACTTTCTTTAAGAGTTACTGTAATACCCTCTTGTTCTTTAAAGCCTTCCCTTGGCAGTCTCACCTTACTCTTACCCCTTATCTGTTCTATCCTTCCCAGATCTTCAGAGATGTAGAACCAAAAAACCATAAAGACACTTGGGTCTGAAGTCAAAATCACCTGAATTAAAATCCAACCCTAGACATTTACTAGCTGTAAAAAATTCTGAAAAAGTCATTTAACCTCTGTCCATTTTAGTTTCCTCATCTACAAAATGGGGATACCAATAGTACTTATTCCTCCCACCAACAATTGTTATGAGGATCAGATGAGATGATATTTGTAAAGCACTGAACACAGAGTATAGCACACAGGAGGCACTTAAGCATGCATCTTCCCTTCCAACAAAATGTTAGGACCTTCAAGAATCCTGAAGTCTTTATATTATAGAGAAGGAACCTGAGTGAGGTCTACTTCCTGGGTCTAAGTATTCCTAGTTGGTATAAAAATGAGTAACCTTGGATCTACCTTGGGCTTTAGTGTTATAGAAGTCTTTTATGAAACAAGGGTTATTAGAGGTTATTTCATCTGTTTCCCACCATTTCAAGAAATCTTAGAGGGTTTAGAATTATTTTCCCCACCAGAGTCAAAGATTTCACAGAAGTATGAATGGAAAGCACCAGAAAATGAGAGTTAGGACACCTGGATTTTAATCCTAGTTTAGGAGTTGACTAGCCCACTAAACCTCAGCACCCTTATCCACAAATTGGGGGAGGGGGTAATATCTGGGGGAGCATTGAACAGACAGATAGGCTCAAAGACAGGAAGGCTTGGTTTCAAATCCCTCCACTGACACATTGTGGCCATCTTGCCACTGACATAATACCGTACATGTTAGTGGGTAAATCACTTAACTTCTCAGTGCTTTATGCAAATCTCTAAGGCTGTTTTCTTTAAAATTTAGTATTTTATTTTCCCCTAATTACATATAAAAACAATTTTAATGTTCATTTAAAAAAAACCTTTGGGAGTTCCAAATTCTCTGTCCTTCTCTCCTCTCCCTACTCCCTACACATGTGTAACCTTGATATAGTTTATACATGTGCACAAAACTATCAGTTGTAGAGAAGATATTGACCTGAATTGATAGAGGCTAATTTCATCACCTAGAAGTCCCCTATATCATTTAAGTTATTGATTCTCTCCCCCTTAATGCATATATAATTACATAATTCTTCCTTTCAAAAACATGAATAAAAATATCAATGTTATGAATATTTCAGATTCCAACACAGTAATAAGGGCCTATCATTATATCAACATTATAGGCAAATGGTTTCTTTGAAAAGTGAAAATCCATTTTATGCATTGATTCTCTGCTTTCTTTCTCCCAAGATGGTTTTAGGAATACAATAAGCTAAAAGATATAAAAATGCTTTGGAAAATTAAAAGGACTTATCAAATATAAGGCGTTATAGGACCTATTTACGTTATATCTGTTTCAGGTTTCCAGCTGTACTGGAAATCCTTAAAAGCCAGGGACAGTGTCTTGTGTTTCTTTTGTTTCATCATTCACAAAGTTTACTTTAGGTTCTTCCATATAATAAATATTCCTTACCTGCCATTGTCACCTGCCTAGGTATCTAATTGTCTGGCTGATTAAAATTAAAAGTACTCTATCCTGTAGTGTGAGCAGCTTGGTTTTCCTGCCAAAATAAAGATTCAGCTCTTATGTAGCATGGATCAAGTTGTACTAAGGAGAAGGGAAGGATTAAGCAGCTATAATAAATGTTTCCCAGTCAGGGAGGCAACAAATCATCTAACACTCTCACAACTTAAAAAAAAGAGATAAAAAAGACATTTAAAAAAAACACTGTGCTTGAAACAAATGGATAGGGTGTTTGTTGTTTATAAAGTGAGGTGATGGAAAAGCAGGAGAGGGTTGGTAGTGGTTGCTGGAACTACTTCAGGGATTGATGTCTCAGCTCCTTGTATACTGGGGTGAGGAGAGAGAGATAGATAGATAGATAGATAAAGAGAGAGAGAGAAAGAGAGAGAGAGAGAGAGAGAGAGAGAGAGAGAGAGAGAGAGAGAGAAAGAAAGAAAGAGAGAGAGAGAAAGAAAGAAAGATTTGCTTGGCTGAAGTTTCACACCTGGAACAGGAGTTTTTTAACCTGGCCTAGGTGGTCGCTATGTAAATATTTTTATCCATTTCCTCCTCCTGCCTCCCTAGGAAAAAAAAAGAATCATCTCTTTGCTTTTGGGGAAAAAAGACCCAAACCAAATATCCAGTATTTGCACCACTGGAGCCCATGCTTCTTAGAATGCCAAGAGGGCTTGTGGTTTAAATGGGAGTGTACAGGCTTCTTGTCCACCTTCCAGATTAACTTCAGTTGATGGAGACTTAGAGAGAAGGTTTGGATTCCTGCCAAAGTACTTTAGGTCTATGCAAATCCCAGCCCCTTCTCTCCTACCTAACATACACACACACACACACACACACACACACACACACACACATACACACACACACACACACACACACACATCCTCTAATCTTCAGGGACTAGGTCTAGGAATCTATCTGGGAGTGGCAGGGGGTGGTGGTGGAGTGAATAATATAATTTAATGACTAATTTTAAATAAAATCACTTCTTGACTCTCTATGCCTATATGTGTGACAGATTTTTAATCTCAGGCTGAGTTCCCAGTTCCACAGAGCCATTCCTGTTCTTCGTCTCAATCTACACTTAGTGAGCAGTAAAGGAAGCCAATTTTAATAAAAAATATAATTAGGAAAAGCATTGCACTGTAAGAAACCCCATGCCAGATAACAGATGTTAAAATCTAATTTCAATGGATTTGTTTTATAGACTGACCAAGTTACTGATCCCTTTCATTTAAAGGTGTTATTACTAGTTGAACTAATGATGGGAGTACTGGGTTTTGTTTAATTCTGGCTCTGCTGCATGCTACTTATGTGACTTAGTCATTTCTTCTCTCTAGGTCTTACTTTCATCATCAAAAAAAAAATGAGAGGATTAGAATAGATGATCCTTTCTAGTTCTGTCTCATGAATGCATGGAAGGAAACAAGGATTTATTAATGCCTACTATGCGCCAGGCATCATGCTAAGTGCTTTACAATTATTGTCTCATTTGATCTTTTAAATAACCCTGGGGGGGTGCAGCTGCTCTTATTATCCACATTTTACTGTCAAGGAAACTGAGGAAACAGAAGTTAAATAAATTCCCCAGGGTAATGAGCTAGTAAATGACTGAGGCCAGATTTTGAACTCAAGTCTTTCTGACTTCAAGCCCAGTGCTCTGTCTACTGCTTCACCTAGCTTCCTCTGAATCGCAGAATCTCAGCACTAGAATGAAACCCATTGCTTATCTAATCTAAGCAATAGCTGAAAAAGAATCTTCTCTGAAAATTTACCTGGATCTTTAGTGAAGACCTCCCCTGAGGGAAAACCCATTCCTTTTGTCAATAACTCTAATTATTAGGAAATCTTTACTTATATGAATTCATTTTTTTTTTTGGAAAAAGCAGGGCAATCAAGTGTCTATTATCCCACTTGACACCTTTGCGATCTTTCTGAATCTAATTCCCTCCCCTGGTCACCACTCCCCTCCATTAAAACGAAAGAACATTAAGAGTGGGGGCCCTCTTATTTTTATATTTTTATCCCCAGAGTTTCATTAGTCTTTGGCACACATTAAACACTTTATAAATGCTTCTCATTCATTCATTTATTCAATAAAACTCTAAGCATAGATATAGTCTTTTCTTCAAACCATTGGGGCCCAGCTTCAAGATTCAGGATAGACAGATGAAAAACATGAAGGTCAGAGAAACTTTCTTAAAGTTCATCCAGTATTTTCTTAGGAACTGATTCTGTCAGGTTTTCTCTTAGAGAAAATTATGTACCTATGAATGTGGCATGAAGTGCTCATCAACAGTGGAGCATGCTTATGAGGAGTGATTTACATATGGGGAAGAAGTACCGATGTTTGACTTCAATGTTGAAGTCTTTTGCTGGAGAAAACATCCTTACCAAACGTATTTCAACTTGTCATTTCTATCCAGGTCTCCAAAATGAGTATCTGTTTCTACATCCCAGGCCTCTATGAAATGACTAACATTAAAAAATAAAGCTTAACATAATGAGCATTCTTGCTGTTCATCCTCTACTTTTGAAGAGGACCAGTGACGTCACAGTGTGATACCTTGGCTTGCACAAGAATTGGATTTAAATAAGGCACAAAGTCATCAGTTTTACTTTCTCTTCCAGTCATTAAAGTTGAGTGCCAAGACAAAAGTCAAGACAACTGGAACAGCCCAGGACACAGTGGTTGATCTTGGAGTTTTCAATGTCTGACCAAATTCTAAGTGCCTTGTAGCACCTGCTTCATGGGATTATACTTATGGGAGAGCCAAAAAAATCATTCATGCCACTGAAATGAAGCTATTTAGATTTCTCTTTAGCATAAAATAGTGAACTGTCAGAGACTGCAGGATAGATCATATTGGATATCATTAAGCCCAAACTTCTCATTTTGGAGAAGAGGTAATGAAAACCCAAAGAAATTAAGGGACTGAGTTAATCAAATAGCTGGTATGTTATTGCATTGAGGTCAAAGGTTGTCCAGATACTGAATGCTATCTCCTTAGAGGGAGCACCCTGAGTTCATATTATTTTTGTAGAGTTCAGGATTATAGAAGTAACAAAAAGGCAAGCTAGACGTTTTCTCCTGTACTTACAATCTCTCCATAACAAAAATTATGTGTTTAAGATAAAGAAACTTCAGAAATTTCCATGGTCTAAGTCACCCAAAATCCAAAAAGAGATTAAAAAGAAAATCCCTGAAACCCAAAAACTCTGCTCTCTGACCCTGAGTGCTCACTCAGTACCCCTCCCTCACCTGTCACACTACTAGTAGTGAGGCTATATAAGCAGACCCAAGGACATAACACAGGTTTACATCAAAACCATCTTTGCACCTGTTTTCTACTTTTTTCTTTCCAGCAATACAAAGACCCTGACTTCAGGCTGTAGAAATTTGCCTGAGTCTCAACAGCTAGCTTGGCTACAGCCTTTCAGGAGAAAGTTTTCCAGGAGTTACCATCCTGGAATGCTGCAATGCATCAATGCTACAAAACTGAATTGCTAGTGCTGGGCTGAAGAACTAAGAAATAGAGGGAGGAGGACACGTTACAGGATGCTATGTCTGAGAGGACCTAGTCAGTACTCCACCAAACCTAAGGGAAAGAGCATGGCATCCCACTGAGGCCAATTCTGACCACCCAAAAGTCAGTTGAGGCAGAGACCTAGGCTGGTGAACTCTGATTTGCCCAGTGTAGGAGGAGGCTGAGACGCTTTGATATCCAACCCCCAAAGAAACCATAATCAGAGGGGAGGGAGTCAGGAAATGAGTAATAAGGAAAAGAAGGAGTGGGGAAAAGACCAGAAGCACCAAAGATTTCAGGAAGAAGAAATCCCACATTATTGTTGTAAGATTTTTGTCTGGGGAAAATATATTGGGTTGCAGCTCACTTGCTCAAAGAAGTCCATGATTCCATCTTATCATCCCTTCCAAAAATATCATCTCTAAATGAGAGAAAGTTAAGAGTACTGATTTTAGAGTCCAAAGACCTGAGTTCAAGGCCCAATTCTTTTAAATGCTAGCAATGAAACCTTGGACAAAGTACACAAGCTCTCTGAGTCATTTTTCCCATCTATATGATTGGGATAACATTAACCTCACCTAGCCCCATAAGGTCACAGTGAGAATCAAATGCGACAAAGTATTCAATTCACTTTATACATAGTACAATTTTGTACCAATATAATAAATTGACAATTACTTATTAAGCTCTTACATGTGCCAGACACTTAGGTGCTGGGAATATAAGTACAAAGAATGAAGAAAACTCTACCCTTCATATTGTCCCTTTCTCAAACCTCCCACTCTTTCCAAAGCTCCAGGCAGCTAGTTCTGGAGGTTTCTTCCCGTGCATTCTTGTTGTCCTTCCAAACACAGGAAATCCATACTTATTATTTCTATGTGGGTTTGGACAGGCTTCGAATGGGTTGCTGAACCATTCACCTTGTCATGGTTGAGGACTTCACTGTCCTGCCAGGCTATTGGCCATGTGACTAAGATAGTACCTCAGACCACTTTATATAATCAAATATCAGTCACATATGCCTGTGGAAAAAAAAGAGGGATGTCCAATTTACCATCCACCAAGACCCCCCCCCCAACTCCTCCTTAAAGGACTTATGACTATATGCATTAGAGACTTGGAAGGCAACCACCCAGCTGTCAACAAACTGGAAGAATTGTACTGGTGGGATTGGCTTAGGGTGACTCGGTCTATGGAATGTGTTTCTTGTCAGGCTCCCAGGATCCGCAATCCCTGATAGCTGTAGTATTCAGAGATGGAGATCGAGATAGGTACCATAGATGATCTGGGAGCCCATTCAAACCAACCCATGAAAAAAGCTGATGTCATCAGGACTAGGAGCCAAAACAAAGGTTGTGCAAAGGGGGTTGGGGTACCACAGATTACCCAGTGAAATGGAGAGGTCATTTTGGGAGACTAGAGAAGGGCATTTACTATCAATGAACTATGTATCAAAGTCTAACAACATTCAAGGCACTGTGGCAGGCAATATTAAGAATTTTAAATATACTCTCTTTTCAACAAGCTTATGAATAATTGATAGGAATAATAAGGAGTAATAAAACCAAATACCAAGGACCTTCAAGATCAAATATAAACTCTTTAGCTTGGCATTTAATGACCTTTATAACCTAGTTGCAGTCTCCCTTTCCAGTCTTATTACATGACATCCTTTTACTCCCACCAAGATCCATCTAAACTGCTTTCTTACTGCTGCTCACACACAGCACTCCAAATCTCATCTCTATCTTTACACCAGCTATTCCCCATTCCTAGTATCAGCTCCTTCTTTACCTCTACATCTTAGAATCTCTCCTTTCCTTACAAGCACAACTCAATACCACCTTTCGTTATCCTCTCCCCTTCCCCACCGTGCACCAGCTATCAGTGCCTTGAACAACACCTTGTTTTTTCTTTGTATATATTTTGTATATACATATTGTATACTTGCTATTTACCTGGATAAAATGCATAGAATGCATGCTATTTACCTGTATAGAATGAAATAGAAAACTATTTTACTCTTGTCTTTGGATTCTGAGCAAAGAACATGGCATAAAGTAGGACATTCATAAATGTTTGTTGATTAATAATAATAAATAACATTTACATAACACCTCAAAAGTTTATAAGGCACTTTACAGACATTATCTCATTTTAGCCTTACAACAATTCTGTGAGGTATTACAGATACTATTATGCCATTTTTATAGATGAGAACCTAAGGCTCAGAGGGGTTGAGACTTATCTATTCTCACACAGGCTGTATGTCAATCTAGGTCTTCCTGAGACCAAGCCCAGTAATTCATCTCCCAGGTCACCCTGCCTTCTTATTTGAGATACCAACACATGAATTTTCACAAAGATAGCTGAGAACGTAAGGCACTGAGGTGACCAGCACTGTGACTCAGGGACACATGGGATTAATTTGGGCAGTACTAGTTGGTGAAAGGTACCAAGTTTTGTTTAAGCCAGAAGAAATCAGTAGGAATCTGGAAGGAATGGAAGCTGAAGGAGGAGATAGTCAAAAGTGTGGTTTAAAGAAATAAATGCTGCAAAGACCAAGAAGAAGAAACTTAACAATTTGTTGCCAAATTTCATGATTAAATTGGAATAGGCAACTTTGGACAGGACAGAGTCTTTAGAGTAGAGAAGGTAGAAACCAGATGGCAGGGGATGAGGAGGGAGAGGAAAGAGAACCTTGGTTCAGAATTATCCAGACTGTTTCTTTACCCAGATTCCTTAGCTCGCTTCACAGAGATAATTCATCTTATAGTTTTCCTTCACCCTACAGAGTGAAGTAAGTCATTGGTAATGACAGAATGAGAATCTCAAAGTCAGAAGAGACTTTAATTCATCTAGGCCAAACTCCAACTCTTTACATGTTTCCAATTGCAGAAGATTGTTTGAATCTTTGGTTACATAGCTCCAGAGCTGGAAGCTATCTAGTCCAGCACCTCATTTTATAGATGATGATGATGATGATGAAAATGGTGGTGGCAATGATGAAATAGTTAGCATTTACATACAATTTTAAAGTTGTAGAAAATGCTTTACAAATATTATGTCATTTGATCCCCACAACAAGACTGGGAGGTGGGTGCTATGATCATCCTGTTTTACAGAATAGACAACTGAAGCAGACTGGTAGTTAACTGACTTGTCCAAGTTCACACAACTAGAATGTGCCCGAACCTACATTTGAACTCAGGTCCTCCTGTCTTCAAATTTGGAGCTCTATCCACTGAATCACCCAGCTAACGTAAGAGGAAGTTGAGTGACTTGTCTAATGTTATACAGGTAGTCGATGGCAGAGCTAGTCCTTTGAATTTGAATCCAAAGCCTTCTCTACTCTATCTTCAAGCAGAATGGAATGGGGAGAAGGGGGAGAAGAGCCATCTTTATGTTAATCTGAGTGTAGTCCTTTGTACTTCATCTATTTTCAAGCAAACCCAGTAATATGATAATCTCCAGACACCTTCACATAACTAAGAAATGTTAAATACACAAAGACTTAGTCCCATAGAATCATGGAATTTCAGACCTGGAAGGGACACTCAAAATCATCTGATTTAATCTATACTTCACCAAGAAACCCTCTACAATCATGATGACAGCTGGTTATCCAATCTCCACTTGAAAATTTTTGCTGTAAAGGAATCTACTCCCTCCATGTCAGTTTCGCTAATTTTTAAGGAGTTTTTCCTTTTAAAATAAGCTAAAAATCTGCCTTCCTGAAACTTCTATCCATGACTCCCCATTCTGTCCTCTTGAGTCAAGGGTGAAAAATCTAGAATCTCTTTTTTGTGATAGCCCTTCTAATATGTGAAAGTCCCTATTAACCCCAACTAAGCCTTCTATTTTCCAGGTGAAACATCCTTAGTTCCTTTAATCAACTCTTATAGGTAACAGTCTCTAGTCCCCTGGTCATCCAGATCACCCTTTGGTTGTCAGTCATCATTAACATCCTTTTTTACATGGTCCCTTGTTTTGCAATGTCCTTCTGATATTGGGATACCTACCTCTAAACACAGTTCTCTAGATGTATTTTGAATAGGGCAAAATACAGGAGCACTATCACTTTCCTTATTGGAACCCTATGCCTTTCTTAAGACAGGCTTGAACAGAATTAGTTTTCAGCCATATCACACTTATTTCGACTTCCTGATCTTATCTTGTTCCCCAAAATGACTTTCAGAGGAAAAGTTACCTAGCTTTGCCTCACCTTGTAAGGTTGATTTTTTTGAGTTTATGTTAGAATTTTACATTTATCTTTATTCACTTAGAGTTTCTTTGTTTGGGTTTATAGTTTTAGCTTGATGAAACCTTTGCAAGCCTGGAACATGTCCTCTATTATTGTTCCTCCAAACTTTGTATCATTTGCATACTTAATAGGCATGTCACAGATGCCTTCATCTAAGTTATGGACAAGAATGTTGAATAAAACAGGTTAAGGAGGGGTCTATGGTTTCCCTCAAAATTGGCAATGACCCCTTAATGATAATTCAATGGATCTGCTAAACCCACCAAAAGCAGAAGCATAGCGGATAGAAAGATGGCCTTAAAGTCAGGAAGACCTGGATTTAAGTCCTATCTCTCACACATTCTGGCTATGGTACTCTAGGAAAATGACAGCTTCTCAGTGCTCTAATACTCAGGGGTATGGAACCCTGCAACCTCAAGGCCACATGTGGCCTTTTAGGTCCTTGAATGCAGCCTCTTGACTGAGTACAGGTTTTATAGAACAAATTCTTTTATCAAGGGAATTTGTTCAGTGAAGTTTGCATTCAGTCAAAAGGCCATGACTTGAGGACCTAGAGTGGCCTCAAAGCCACCTTTTTCTCTAGTTTCCTCTTCTGAAAATAATAGTGATTAGAGTACAGGGTTAAGTGACTTGCCCAGGGTCACCCAGCTATCTCATGTCTGAGGCCAGTTTTGGATCCAGGTCTTCCTGACTCCAGACCTGACACTCTATTCACAGCATCACCACTCCCCTTCAAATACTCAATGGTCCAGTCAAACTATCCTTCTTAGAGTTCCTCACAAATGATACTCAATTCCAGTCTCTGTGCCTCTGCAAAAGCTACTGTCTCTCTCTAGAATGTATTCTCCTCATCTCTGCCTTCTCTTAGAATTCCTAGTTGCCTTTAGGACTCCCCAGAAGCAACAGGAAAGCTAGATGGTCCAGTAGAGAGAGCCCTGGACCTAGAATCAAAAAGACCCAAATTCAAATCTAGTCTCAGACACTTTGTGAATCTGGGAAAGCCACTTAATCTCTGTCTGTCAGTTTCCTCAACTGCAAAATGAGGGTGATAATAACATCTCCCTCACAGGGTTGTCAAGAGGCTCAAGTGAAACAATATTTGTAAGGTGTAGGAATAGCGCAATATCTGGCACATAGTAAGTATTTAATAAAAACTTACTCCTTTCTCTTCTTCTACCACCTCTACAGCAAGCCTTTCCTGATACTCCTCAGCTACCGGTGCCCTTCCTCCCATTACCTTGTATTCATTTTGTACATATCCTGCATATACCAACATATGTACTAGGTCTAGCTTGACTCTAAGCTTCCCAAGGCTAAGGATTGTTCCATTTTTGTCATTGTATCTCCAGGACCCAACACAGTACTTGGTATATAATAAGTGATTAATAAATGCCTCATGATTGATAGATGGATGGATGAGTCGCTAGCCTGTGCCAAGGCATGGTGGCCAGAGAAATGAGCCAGTTTGACTGGACCTTCAAGTGCATGAGACATAATGATGTAAAATGAGCCTGGAATGATGAGCTAGAGCCAGGCTATGAAGAATGTTAAATGCCAGAGAGAAAAATTCATATCCTGTTTATAGGACCTTTCTTTTTGTCATTGACCTTCTTGAGGCATACGTCTAGCAGTGGAGTCTCTGAGTCATTTTAGTCACTTTATTCAGATAATTCCAAATTGTTTTCTAGAATGGTTGCAACAAGGAGGCATTAGTTATCAAAGTCCTTCCTAAAATGTTGGGTCCAGAATGGAACACAATACTCCACATGGCATCTCACCAGGGCAGAGAATACGCATTATTAACCCCATTTTTTTTCCTGGATCTTACACCTTTACTTACTGTTTTTGGCTACCACTTCACCATGTTGATTCATATTCATGTCGTGGTCCATCTAGCAGAATATAAACTTGAAAGGAACTAAATTGTCTTTGTCAGTGTTTCCCCTGTACTTAGCTTGGTGCCTTGCACATGGTAGATTCTTTGATAAATGTTTATTAAATTTGAGAAGTTTTAAAGAGCCAAAATAAACCAAGAGAGCACTGGTTCTCCTTGAATCTTCCAAAGTTAGCCAAGAATTGTAGCTTTATATCATTTCAAATTATTTTTCTCCTTTCTTCAAAAATTCAACATGATGTTCTCCTTAATCAAGTCATCAACTTTCTCACTAAATATGTTTACATGACTAGAGAGTGAGTTCCTTGAGGGCAGAGACTGTCTTTTGCCTCCATTTTGTAATCCTAGCACTTAGCACAATGTCTGGCACATAGTATGTACTTAATAAATGTGTATTGACTAACATCTTCATGAGACTTACTCAACTTCCTGCTAGGGAGTCAATTATTCCAGTATGTTTATGACTCCTGAAAAAAAAGTCTTTCTATCACTGACTATGTAACTATTCATATTTCATACCTTCTTTCTTTTGTAAAGTCATGGAACTGGAAGAAGACATTACCAAGAATACCCTGAAATATTTTTGTTTGCCATTTATATCAACAGTCTCTGGATATGCTTTCTAGGTTTCTCCTTATTATGTCATTTGTTCTCATGTAAGTTAGTGGAAGAAGGCAGAAGATCAATGGACTTGGCAGACCTATTGGATTTAGTAAAACATCACACCTCCACATATTGTTTACATGGTAGGACTCACATGGTTGTCTCTATAAATCTCTAGGCAGTATATAGAGTAGGGTGATGCCGCCTGATCCTGTGAAATTCTTGCCCCATGTTCTTCCAAAAAATATCTGCAAAGTACTCCATCCAATATGCTGGAGGCTTTTCTCTAAGTCCAAAATGTGTGTGTGCTTGTATGTGTGTGTGTGTGTGTGTGTGTGTGTGTATGCGTGTGTGTGTGTGTGTGTGTGTGTGTGTACGGCAGTCTAGTGAAGTCTATAGACCTTTTCTCAGAATATTTTTAAAAGCATAAAGCAAAATACATACAATTACAAAAGATATCACTTATTTTGAAATATAGTAACTGTACATGTATATATTATATATATATATATATATGTGAGCACACACGTACACACACACACACACAAGTTCATGAACCCCAGATTAAGAAGCCTTGATTTAGGTCTTTATATGTTTCATGGGTAGTCATGTAGCACTCTGTCCCTCTGTTAACCCACACTTTTGTCATTCAAATGCTTAAACTCCTCTGTTAATCAAACATATATTGAAAAACAACCCTCAGTCAACTTCATAAGCATAAGTCATCATTGGGGGGAAGAAAGGTGCTGGTTGATTGTATCCATTCTTTGACTTTTAGGTTACCTGTATCTTTGATTCCTAGGAGACTGTAGTATTCTGAGATTCACTACAATATAGCATCATCAGAAGGATATTTATATTGAACAAGTTTTAAGGTAGGGAGATGATTCGACTCAAAAGATGTTTACCTCTAAAGTACTATTTGATTTCCCTTCCAGAAATTAGTGTCCAGTGTTTAAACTGAGTGATCATTTTAGACAAGGTGCCAAATAGAAAGTCTAGGAGAATTGACACTCAGAAAACAAACATTCTACTTCCTCTCATGTTCTCTCTCTTGTTTTATATTATTTTATATATTATATTATATTATATTATTATATTGTTTTGACCAATATGAAAAATGAACGTTTCCTTCTACAAAAGTTGAGATCCAGCTCTAGAACTACTCATGGGCTTCCCTTGAATTGGCTTCCCTTGTGTGACCCCTTTCCTGGACTCCCAGCTATCTTTTTTTAATTCAGTTCTGGCCTGGGCAGAGGTGCCTATTTCAGTTTCTTTATCATTTATCTATATGCAATCCTTTTTAGATCTGGTGTTTGTGGCCCCTCTACAACTTTTCATGTTGCCACATACTATAGAAGTCCCCTCCCATGTTCTCTCAAAGATTATGACATTAAAAATTCAGGACCTTCAATTATAGTAATTTTCTACTGCCTGGAGAAAATCTAAAGGTCACTTACAGTATTTGATCTGGGTCTCTTGCCCTAAAGTCTTTCTTGTTCACATTGGGGGAGCATCCGGAATTAATTGGCTTCCTACCTATGATTCCTTACTCTACAACTTAGCTTCTGAATAAAGTTCCCCTTACTAGAAACCACAGAAAATAACACTCTAGAATTCAACATTAAAAATATCATCATCAAGTATTTCTAAAGCATTTTAAGGTTTGAAAAGGATTTTACAAACATCTTATTTTTATCCTAAAAACCATCTTGGGAAATAAATGTTATTGTTATCCCCATTTTCCATGTGAGAAAACTGAGTCAGATAAAGGCGAATTGATTTGCCCTGGGCATAATTAGGAAACATTTGAGGCTGGATTTGAATTCAGGTTTTCTTAACTCTAGGTTCAGTCATATCTGCTGTGACACCTCACTGACTCCAATGTGCATACTGTCCTAGACACCAAACAGAACACAAAGATAAATAAGACATAGTCCTTCCCTTGAAAGAGCCTAGAATCTATTAGGAGGAGAAAAAAAGAAAACAGTGTGGTACAGGGGACAAAGTGCCATGAAATACTGATTCTGCTGTTTATAATCTGTATGATTCTAGGCAAGTTGTTTAACTGATTTCGACTTCAGTTTTCTCAACTGTAAAATTAGGGAGTTGAATTAGTTGGTCCTTCAAACTCCATGAAGTTATGATCCCAAGATATATAGCCAGACTAATATATTACAAATTCAAATCTATGGCACAGTATCATGTGCTATAAGGTCAGATCAGGGGGAAAACAATGTATGATTCAGATAGGAGGGGAAGTTGAGAGAAGTTTTCAGTTGGCAATCAAGCTGACTCTTGAAGGACATCAAAAGACAGAAATAAGGAGAATGCATTATAGGCAAAGTGAAAAGTATGAGTAAAGCAAGGTATGGAGGAAGAAAAATATAGTCTGTGTTTGGGCATGGTCAATAATTGGATCAGAGATTAGAGTGTGTAGCAAGCTATGGTACGAGATAAGCCTTGAAATGTGTGTGGTGGGAAGCAATGAGCATAAGGCTTACAGGTTTGGATTTGGTTTGACAGACAATGGCAAGCTATCTGAAGTCCTGGTGCAGTGGAGAGACTTGATCATACCTAGACACTAAGAAGTCTAATCAAACTGCAGTGCATGGGACTGATTGAAGGAGTAAGGCAACTGGATACATTGAGGCTAGTTAGGAAGCAATTGTTATTGTCCAGGTGAGAAATCACAAGGGCTTAATTTAGAGGACTGCCAGTGGGAATGAAGAGGAGGAAACAGAAGAGAGAAATATGGCGGAAGCAGCTTCAAAAGACTATCTGGAAAAATTAAGAAGTAGAATCTCAAAAGGAAAAATCAAACTAGGAGGGGTGTGGAACTAAAACTGGAAGTCAGAAAATGAATCCAAAGAATGGAATATGGCTTTACACATTAGTAAGCAACACATTTTTTGGATACAAGAGCACACACACACACACACACACACACATACACTTGCTTGCATACACACAATAAATGTTGCCAGTTCTGAGAACAAAATTACTTCAAAATTTCATTTTTAAACCTGCTATTTCTTAAACAGATCAAAACAAAGGGAAAAAAACATATGGGGAGGGGAGGAAAGGTGGTAACTGTAAGATTTTTTTTTATTGCTTTTGCTGCAAGTCTCTCTCTCACACACACACCATGAAGCCAATTTTAATTTAAATGCGGGGTTTGTTACACTTTTCAGACCTACCACTCATGCAAGTTGGAGCACTGAGCAGTTACTGCTGAGTACATGAAAGCCTCCAGCCTGGGGTTGTTCCCAGAGAGAAGCAGCGTGTCGATGTGTTTTTTGTTTTTGTATTTTTTTTTTCTTGCCTGAAACAGATGACGCCTGTCAAGGTGCAGAACAACTGATTTAACAGGGAATCAAGAATGAGATGCATTCTTTTTTCCTTTTTTTCCTCCAGCTCCTATTCTGGTGGGGCAAATTCACATAAGGAGTTATCTCAGGGATTCAGTCTATTTCCAAACACCTTTCCCCCGGGGTAGCTCTTATTATCTAAAATATCATTTTCTTCTCTATTACTCCCAGGTCCTGCTCCAACAATACTGATATCTTCCAGCAACATGAAGGAAATCAAACCATTGCAGGCTGGCATTGCTACATTTCACAATGGCCTCTTCAACCTGTAGAAAGCAGGTATGCTTTCCATTTTGATAAAATGTAATCATCTTCCTTTATATTTTAAGGGATCTTGCCAGTGTGGATACTCTGTCCACTGAATCAACTCACAGCCTCTTGGTGCCTTAGAATTGGTATTGTTAAGGCAAATGAAACAAAAACAAACCCCAAACCCAGAAGAGGATAATTAATGCATTAGCTGTATTTCAAAAAAAATGGTGTCTAACAAATTATGGTTGATTAAATTATTACATTTATAATGCTCTACAAGAGCCCGCTATTTAAAGGGATTCAATGGTAAGTATTTAAGATTTGAGCAAATAA
Source organism: Potorous gilbertii (assembly GCA_028658325.1). Classification (NCBI taxonomy): domain Eukaryota; kingdom Metazoa; phylum Chordata; class Mammalia; order Diprotodontia; family Potoroidae; genus Potorous; species Potorous gilbertii. The sequence goes on along the minus strand of JAQQSK010003038.1, from coordinate 35,575 downwards.
TTTAAAATTTCTGGTTTCTTCCTCCCTAAATAAGAGGGTTGGACTCAACAATCTCTAAGGTCCCTTCCAACATGAAGAGGTTTCATTTGACCTATCCACAGAAAGACATTCATAGAGAGAAACTGGGAGAGCGCATTCTAGACATAGAATATGTTTGTTGTATAAATCCTTGGGCTTTAATAAGCTTTCACTTTATCATGCTGTGAACCAGGCTGCCATGTATGTCACTTTGCAGATATTTCCAAAGCGTATACCTGGCTCTTCCCCATTATGACTCCTTTTTATGTTGTATCTTCTTTGATTAGGAGGTAAAATTCTTGAGGGCAGCAGGGACTGCCCTGCTTGCTTGTATTGTATCTTCAATGCTTAATTCAATTCCTGGCACATAATAAGTACTTAATTAATAACCATTCGTTCACTTTTTAAGTGTGTGTATATATATATATATATATATATATATATATATATATATATATATATATATATATATATATACCCACATATATGTATATATACATATATATCTACATATAAGTGTGAGAGCACATATATATGGGTATATAGATCCCAAAAGAAAAAAAAATTAATATATTCACATATATATACTCTTTGACATAGACACATGAGTGATAATAGGACATTATGAATAGAGATCTACTCTGAGTCAGAAAAAACTAGGCCAGGGGTGGAGAATCTGTAGCCTCATATGGTCCTCTAGGTCCTCAAGTGCTACCTTTTGTCTGAATCCTAATCATAAGAACATGTCTCCTTAATAAAATAAGTTCTGTAAAATTTGGACTCAATCAAAAAGCCCAAGGACCTAGAAAGCCACATGTAACCTTGAGGCCTCAAGTTCTCCACCCTTGACCTAGGTCCAAGTCCTATCTCTGACAGATACTGGCTATGTGACTAATCTCTCAGGATCCTAGAAGTTGTAGAAGAATTACTGATCTACATCAGTGGTAGTCCCCTATATCAATGAAATTATAAGCCTAAACATACACACTTTTTTGAGGACTGGGACTGTTGGTTGGTTGGTGTGAGGCCAAGCAAAATAGGATTTTTTGCTCTTTTTGTTTTAGAATAAGAAGTACAATGCCTCCATTTGAATGTAGTTAAAGAGGCTCTTTCCCATCTATTGCTGGGCCGAGGAAGATTTGTAGGAAGGTCCACACCTTTTGCTAATGAGGCACTAGATCTTAAGGGATATGATGCCTTCTGATTATAAAGAGTGTATAAAGATTCTGAAGTACAGTTTTATTTTGGGGCTTACCATCTGGGAGTGTTTGTTTGGCCAAATGAGGACTCTAGGAAGCCTCAAAGGAGCCCCCTGGCTTTGAAAACCCAGATATTGGTGATTCCCTTTCTGGTAACTATGGTCAGACTGTTGGGCCTGTTGATTTGTCTGTTGATTTGTGATATATGTACTAATTAACAGTCAGGCAGAGGAAGCCATCTCTGTCGATCTTTGATTTCTCTGTATTTTCTTTGAAGTTCAGTGTGCTGACTCCCCTGACGTAGGGGAATGATATATGTGCTTCATTAAAGGAATGATACATGTGCTTAATTAAAGTGATTGTTAATCCATCAAAAGTTGCCTTTCTTTTTATGAATGCAGATCTAAGAACCTGTGAGAGCAGCCCTCCCCTCCCCCATGTATGTTGGGGTGCTTACTGATACAGTTGGTTAATTGATTATTTTGTCTTTGTAATCCCAGCATATAACAAAGTGTCTTTCATACAGCTGAATGCTGAAAAGAAAGGCAAGTTTGTCAGTGTATGGAATTCTTCGTGGGAACTCTCTCTACCAGCACAGATAGCAGCCTATGTGTGACTTACTAGTTAATCCTGCTGAGTTGCCTGAGGCCTCAAGAGGTTAGGTGAGTTAACCAAGATCTCACAAGTAGTTAAGTGTCAGAGGCTGGATCAACTCAACAGGACTTTATTTATACCCTCCTCCCATCTACTACAAGAGGCTACTTTGAATATAGTACAAATTTAATGACTTTGTAAAATAAAATTCACAAGTATATCCTTTACTTTACAAAAAAAACCTAGTTAGCTGCTTTGGGGGTTCTTAGTCCCATAGCCAGCTATGCCATGGACAATTTTTGTTGTCCATATAAAGCCCAAACTGCCAGGAAAACAGTGAAAAAAAATCTCATCATTTAACCTGATGTTTAGTCTGTATCCATGCTGTCAAAAGATTGGTTGAACTGATTTTCTTCACTGCATGGCCTGGTTTCAGGTGGTGTTTGGCATCCTGTAGACACCTCCTTTCCTGCACGCATTCAGTGGTTCATTTCAGTCTTTGGGCTCTCTACCTCCAAGGATCCCACACTTTAGGGAGATGCCTTCCTGCTTTTGTCAAAATTTATAGTCTGCCATTCTAATAAGTGGTTTACAGCAGGCAGAAGAGGGGAAAAAAATAGGTTGCAAGCTTGACAGACGCCCAAATCAGCCAAATCGCTCAGTCCTGTCCAAGGAGATTTGACCAGTCGCCCTGCAGGGAATATGAGGCCAGCTTTATGTGGAGGGAGGACACCAACCCTGAGTCAGTGCTAAACATGAGGGCATAAGTAGCCGCACTCTCCCCCAGCCTTCCAGCTCCGGGAGCAGAAAGGGCTTCTCAGTTCCAGCAAAAACGAACTTTCCTCTGGCTAATCAAAATGCCACTTGGTCTGCAGAGTGAAATATACTGGGGACCCAAGAAACCTACAAAACTCTGCACCCTCCACCCCCTATCCCCCATCTGCCCACAGCCAGCGGAGCAGGCAAATCGAAAGGATAGACAAATGCAAATAAATTAGCATTCATAACTGCTGAAGATGGTATAAATATTTATGAGGAAAAGATGCTGTAATTTTGAGCGATCCCGCCGCCCTGCTCCGCGTAAACAGTCGACACAGGCACACATGCAATACTGTACTTTGCTTCTCTTCTCCCCCCCCTTTTTTCCATTTCACATCATCATAATCACCTAATAAATATTTAAATGGACCCATTTGCTGTAACTATAAAAGAACCGTGTAAACTTGTTGTCATCTAGACACATTAGCCGCCGTGGAGTCAATGAATTTCAACAGTCACTTAATATCGTAGTCACTAGTTACCTTAAACCTGCCAACCACGTCTGCCGTCTGCCAGGAAGCTACTGTAACGGCCCGGCCAGCCGCTTCCAAACCAGGACACGAACTTCATTATGAATGCGAGCATTGCTGCTCTAATTAGGCCTGGGAGAAGTTTAACAACCATGCTACAGTTTTGCTGCTGACAAATACAAAAATAAAGCCTTGTTCAAATTAGCAACGTGGAGTAAGAAGGTTTAGAAGCACCAACTGTCTGACCGGCTCTGAAACAGTCCTAATGTATACTGAGGTTATTTTGGTTCATAAATTGCTAGTATGTTACCTGCAGGAGGTCCCCCCTGTAAAATGAATTATAGTAAGCTATATGTGATAATTAACCATGCATTAGCAAATATCTCGAAACAGGGAGGCTCTGTTTTCTCTGTATTTTGACTAATAAAAGCATGAATTTGTTCAACAAATGATCATTTACGGCATGGAATGCTAAGCATATTGGAAGCACACAGTATGTAATAGAACATTGTAGCCCGGCTCAGAGTTTCCTTACCAAAACAGGAGGCTTAATAGGCTGGCTCTATACTACGATCCTATTCACAGAACTCAAAACCACAGTGTTGAGAAGACAAATACAATATACATTTAAAATAATATCAACTTTGTGCTCTTATTTATTTTTAAATCACCCTATATGCGACAATTAAAAAACGTCTATAGGCAAAAGTTCTATTTCAGAAAATGACTTTTTTATTTTAGTAAATACAATAAAATGGCCATAATGATGCCTCCCTCCCTAAAAATGTCCTTGGCAATTTAAACTGTAATTTACTCCATTATTACATATAGTGTTCTAAGAGTTCTTGGGGGGTATCCAGTCTGAGTTTATAGTCTATATCCAATCATATAGACTAAATCCTGTCCTCATATGGATCAGTGATCCCACTGACGTAAGAACTGGCTCCAACAAATGGGGTAACAACCTTTAGGCTAAATCATTGCTTTTGAAAATACAAGATTAAAAAGAATACCGGATTCAGTGTTAGACGGTCTGAATTTGAACCCTGACTCTCTCATTCCCTTCAAGCTTGACCTTTGAGTAAATCACATTGCCTCTCTGGGGCTCAGTTTTCTTATCTATGAAATGAGGGCCTGGGTCTAGACCTAGACAGTTTCTAAGATCTCTTTCAATTCTAACTAGATGGTATTATGATCTTTCATCTTGAGTATTCCAATCAATAAATAATAATTTCTAGGATACCTAATATTCTTCATGGGTAGGGGGAGAGGCTGGTGGTTTTCTAGGGCACCAGGGGAAAAGGAAGGGAAATCGCATTTATATAACGCCCTACTATGCACCCGGCATAGGGCCAAGCACTTTACAAACATTTTTCTCATTTGATTCTCACAGTGACCCTGTGATGTAGCTGCTGTTATTCTTTCCATTCTATGGTTGAGAAAACTGATGCAAGCAAAGTTTAAGTGATTTGCCCAGGGTCAAGCAGTTAATAAGTATATGAGTATATGCGATTTTAATTCAAGTCTTGCTGCCTCCAAGCCCAGCACTGTATCCACTGTGCCACCAACTACCTCGATAGACTCTGGGACATCTTTGATTGTAACTGACAAAAAAGTCACCTCCATCGATCCCTCTCCTCAATGAGAATGAGAGTCCACATGTTCTGTTATTTTAGGAAATCACATGATAATGATTTTATAAATATGACTCAGTAATAATGGCTTATAATTTACAGTCTCTCCCCTTCCCAAAGTTCATCGAGTTTCTTTTTATATATGTATACAATTCTGTCCCTCCTTCTCTAACTCCACACTTACCATTATAAACAAATCTGCAAATAGTATCAGGTAAAAGCAATTCTTTCTTTCTCAATTCTCCTCCTATATCTCATTCCAACTCTCTTTGGAAAAGGTACAGGATTTGATGCCAGAGAATCTGGGTGGAAATCCAAAGAACTTAATGGTAAACAATATGACAAGCTCCTTCAATAAGGAGAGGCAATCTCTTCCCGGAAGTTCCAGGACTTTTCCACACATTACTCCTTAAGGTTCTTATACTAATTGCAACACAAAAAAGAACATCTATAAAAATGCATTCTTGGAGAATTTGAAAGGTGAAAATCAGTATTAAAAAGGAAAGGGCACTGAATTCAGAGGCAGAAGACGGAGGTGTGAATCTGGGCTCAGCTATCTGTGGTACTATCAATATCATCGTAGACAAGTCAATTAACTTCTCTGGACCTTAGTTTCCTTTCCTGCAAAACGAAAGAGTTAACTAGAAAACCTCTGAGGTTCTTTCCATCAACAGAGCTAAGATCCTATGATCAGTTACACAGAGGAATGCTGATGATCTTGACCTTGGAATCTCAATCTTAAAACTGATTAAAGACATTTCCCAGGGCTAGAAAGATGTATAGAAAGAGGACTTGTATATGAATCATGCCTTTACTAGCTTTGTATTAATGGGCAAATCACTTAACCACATTGTGACTCAGTTTCCTTATATAAATAACGAGGGAGTTGTTACTCTTATCTTAGTAGAAGAGAAAGAGTCAGAGAAAAGTTAAGTGACTTTCACAAGATCACACAACTAGTGTCTGAGGCCAGATTTGAATTGAAATATTCTTGATTCTAGATCCAACCTTCTATCCACTGTCAATTTGATTACCATTGTCAATTCTGGTGATAAAAAAAATTCCAAAGAGAAGCCTCCAGTCTTATCAACTAAAAATCTTAGAATTTTGGGATTGGGAAATCCCCTCAACTTCATCTAGGTTAATATCCCTCATTTCATGAGGAAAGTGAGGCCCAGAAAAGTGAAATGATATTTTTCTCTTGGTATGTGTGTGCCTTTTCCTAATACTAATGATGATGATAAAAAATGATGTTAATAACAACATCTAGAATGTATATGGTACTTTATGGTTTGCAAAGTATTTTACAATATTATCTCATCTGATCCTCACAGCAACTCTTCTATCCTTCTTTTATAAATGAGAAAATTGGAACAGGAAGAGGTTCAGTAGCTTTCCCAGGATCAGAGCGTGGAAGTATCTCATGCTAGATTTGAAACCAGAAATATAGATCAATTGCGGTGGAGGGAATATCCATACTGGGAGATCCCTATGCCAAGCTCTGGCATCTCAAGAACGTATTGTTAGATTCTTTACTTCAATGGGAGTTGCTTAACTTCTCTCAGCCTCATTGTCCTCCTCTGTAAAAATGGGGATAGTAGTGGTACCTATCTCATAGGGCTTTTGTGAGAATTAAATGAGATAATCTATGTAAAAAACTCTGCAAACTTTATAGTACTGTTTAAATGCTCACCAATTATTGGCATAACCTTTAAGAATCCAGAGGCACCTCTATACAGTATACATAAAATAAACTAAAATTTAAACAGAGGATGGCTCCTTCATGGTTCAGACTTCAGAATCTATTCTCCCTCCCCACCCTAACTCTTAAATAATAAAAAAATTTAGACTTATTTTATCAGATTGAAACCAAGGAGTAGTATATGTTATAACTTCTTACCGAAACAAAACCAAAAAGTTTTCTCATATACTTTGCCCTAAAGTAACATTTCATCTAGTTAATGGAGGGGGTCCTCTCTTTTAAGAACCCTAAGCTATGTGAAGGGTAGACAAGGTTCTAGTCCTGAAGTCAGGAAGACTCACCTTCCTGAGTTCAAATCTGGGCTCAAATACTTAGTGGGTGAGTGACCCTGGGCAAGTTACTTAACCCTGTTTGCCTCAGTTTCTTCATCTGTACTAAAAAAATAACTGGAAAAGGAAATGACAAAACCATTCCAGTTTTTTTTGCCAAGAAAACCCCAAATGGCATCATGAAGAGTTAGACACAACTGAAAAATTACTGAAAGCTTTGTGAATAAGAACATATCCCACATTTTCTATCACCTCTCTCTAGGGTCAAGTTTCTTCCCCTTTTTTGAGAGACTTTTGGACCTCTTCTCAGAAAAAAAAGAAATCATAGTAGAAAGAAATGCTAAATTTCAGTGAGAGGTCAGTGAAAATAAAGATTTCATCAATGTTCATGGACCTTTTGAAATATATCTATAGACTCCTTGGTAGTCTATGAATGTAGAATAAATGCCCCTGCTCTAGGGTTATATGCAGTAATATTCTTCCCTGAATAATATTGTTTACACTGTCCCTCCCTGCCCTCAAACCATTGGGCATAAGGATCTTTGATACTGACTTTTGCCCCTGGAGAATAGTGGCATTAAGCATTTTCATGGGTTCCCATCCCCCTCTTCCATCCTAATGACATCATCAGCTCATCCCCTCTCTCATCCCTTTCAATTAATTATAATTGGAAACTTTAATTCCTTGGTTCTCCCTCCCCCCTTTGCTTCAATTTTTTAGGAATTCATAATTCCATCTGTATAGGTATGTGCTCTACTAATGGAGCTTATAACCCCTGAGTGCTTTAATAATGAGTTGGAATTAGTAGCAATGTTGATAATTTAAATCATCTCCTTCTGCTCAGTCTTAGGGAGATGACTTTAGCAGGCTCTTTCACAGACAATAGACATGTAGTCAGTTGCCAGGCTCAAACTTGGCATCTTTCCTTCTGGGTAGTACCCTTCAGAACTTGCACTTCATTGACAATGGTCTGTATGAGTCCAGGTTCATCTCTACCTCTTTGATAGAGAGCATTATGCTATAGTGGGGACGAGTATTGCACCAGAGTCTGGAGCGAACTGAGTTTGAATCTTGCCTCTGACACGTCCTAGTGCTGTAATCATTGCAAGCCCCTTCATCTATGTGAAGTTCAGTTTCCTTGCCTTAGTATAGCTTAATAAATACTTGTTGAATGACCTATAAAATAGGGTTAATAACACCTGTCATCATAGAGTTGTAAGTTCAAACAAGAAAATGTATGGAAAATGCTTCACAAACTTTACTCTGTGACCCCATTTAAGAATTTCTTGGCAAAGACCCTAATGTGATTTTTGCCATTTCCTTCTCCGATTTAGTTTACAGATAAGGAAACTGAAGCCAATAGGGTTAAGCTACTTATCAAGGGTCACACAGCTGGTAAGTGTCTGAGCCTAGATTTGAACTCAGGAAGATGTGTCTTTTTGACTCCAGGCCTGGCTCCCTGAACTATGATGCCACCTAGCTGTCAAGAAACTATGTAAATAACTGTAAAAATTAATATGAGATATTAGATCTGTCCTCCAGCTACAGGTATATTTGTCCACACAAGCCATAAATTATTCACCTAAATAATATGGAACTGTTGGTCAATTTGTCAACAGCATTTTGGTCAGTACTAGGTACTCTGTGCCATTTAAAGACTTTCATCACCTAATTCAAATCTACCTCGCCAGTCTTGTAATGTATGTTCCCTTTTATAAATTGTAGGCCAGTTTAGTATTCATTATACAAGCCATTCCACCTCCCATCTGTGCCTTTGAAGAGTCTGTTCCTCATTGCTACAATGCCCTTAGCTCCTTGCCTCTATTAGAATACCAAGCTTGGGCAGTTGCATGGCACAGTGGATAGAGCTCTGAGGCAGGAATCAGAAGACTCATCTTCATGAGTTCAAATATGACCTCAGATACTTACAAGCTGAGTGACTCTGGGCAAGTCATTTAGTCCTGTTTGCCTCAGTCTCCTCATCTGTAAAATGAACTGGAGAAGGGAATGGCAAACCACACCACATTCTTTGCCAAGAAAACCCCAAATGCGGTCATAAAGAATTGGATACAACTGAACAAAGCTTACTTCAAAGCTCAGCTTAAGTACTACCCCCTGTATTTATCCTTTCCTGATCTTTCTAGATATTCCCTTTCCCTTCCCCACAAACCCGATTACTTGACTGTGAGCTTCTGGACCACATGGACTGTCTTTTGGTTTTCTTTATATCCTCAATGCTTAACATAGTATTTGTTGCTTAATAAATATTTACTGATTGACTGACACATTCTGTAATTGGTTTAATATTTACTTACATGTGCACATGCTATCTCCCCCAATAAAATGTTTTCTCATTGGGGGCAGAAACTGCTTCCTTTTCCTTGGTGTTCGTAGCACCTAGAGCTTAATATAGGTAATTAATAAATGCTTATTAATTGATTGATTTAACTCTCAAGGGACAGCTGAGATGATGCACTGGATAGAGTGACAAGCCTGGAATCAGGAAGACTCCTTTTTCTGAGTTCAGATCTGTGTTCAGACACTTACTAGTTGTGTGACCCTGGGCAAGTCACTTAACCCGGTTTGCCTCAGTTTTCTCATCTGTAAAATGAGTTGGAGAAGGAAATGGCAAACCACTCCAGTATCTTTGCCAAGAAAACCCCAAATAGGTTCAAGAAGTGTCAGACATGACAGTGACTAAACAACAAAACCTCAAGGAGCTAACATTTTACTAGAAGAAAATGTGTATGTATATATATATATATATATATATGTATATATATATAATATATATATGAAAATCTGAAAAAATATGTATCCACAACAAATGCAAAGTAAATTGAGGTAAAGGGCATTAGCAACTGGAACAGGTCAGGATAGGCACCGTGGAGGTTAAGCTGAACCTTAACGAAAGTTAGGGATTCTAAGAGGCAAATAATGGGCAGAAGAAGTCCAGGGGGAAGTTTTGCAAGGAAGGATAAAGGAATCCTTGGAGTGTTTCCTCCTTCCCTGAATCCCTTCCCCCTCCCTCCCATGAAGGGTTCCCTGAATCAAGACATTGGCATTCTATGGACCAGTGCAAATCTGGCCATCTATGCCTTCTGGGTCCCTAGACACAAGTCTACTTAAAGTGTATAAGAAAAGGCATGTACTGAGTGCCTACTCAGAATATCTAATTTCTTGCCATTTTAAACAACTCGTCCCACTTAGCTTCTGACCCCATCCCCCACCCCCAATGCAAGCTCTCTGATGAAGTGAACCATACCCTTAGGCTTATGTGCTCATAGCTGGATGGTTAGCTTCCAGAGCCTGAAAATGAAACAGTTAATTCCAGACATGGATTTCTTGGAAAGTCATTTCTCCAACTCCATCAGTGCCAGGGCAGAGAGGGTCTTTATTCTTACCAAAGGGAGACCTTTATCCGTTTGCAAGGCAGACAATATTCCAGTTGGACTCTGCACTGTACTGTCATTCTTCACTACGATGTTATTTATAGGGTTTTGGAGAGAGTGTAAGAGTGCCCCCTTTTGGTCCTTTCCAGTGTCACATACCAACCAAGAATTAGGTGTCAAGCTTTTTTCCTTAATCCCTATTCAAGATGTGCATCTCATTTAGGGTTATTTGTGTCTCATACTGTTGTGTTCCCCTGTCCGTCTGTATGTGGCTTTTACATTCCTTAATAAAGTAATAGACATGAAGGAATTCCGTAGCTCATGCCAGCAACCACACAGAACACAGAGTCTAAAGTCAGTTAAAGGTAAACATATGGGGCCATCCAAGGAATGTAGCAATAAAAATTGGAACATATGACTTACTTTCCCCCACCCCACCAACCCTTTATTTTTGCCGGGGTAATTGTATTGAAAAAAATCCATTACTTCCCAGACAGCAACCTGTAGTCATGATCTCCCATAAGTTGGCAGAGGAAAGCTGACCAGTCAAAAGAATCCTTCAAGAAAATGGTTAGCCATTTTTTCTCTTTTAGTAAGTACTCCACTACGCAAAATCTTTAAAATCAGATCCAAAGACAATTATTTATTTTCCAGACTTAATTTAATAGCAAAAACACCCCTGGAGTACTGAATGTGGTATTTGACTTTTCCTTTGGTCATTCTCTGCATCAGTAGCACCACTCTGCTCAAGAATGGGAGTCTGTAAAACACACACACATGCACACACAAAAACACACAAACAAGGGCATCTCAGCCCAAGAGAGGTGTTTGGGGGCACTGGCTAGAGGCCTTATTCACAGTGTAAGAGGACCATCGTGCCAGAGATAGCATAATAAATAATATTTTTTGATGTAAGTTTTCTAGCCTGTTTTTCTCCCTTGGCTCATAATCCCAGACCATAGCCTTGTTGGGAGGAGAAAATGTGAGCCTTGGTGAGTACTGCTCATGGAGAGAGTTCCCTCTCTTACCCCCTAAGTAAAGACAACTGATTTTCTTGAATTAGGAAACTCTGGGAAGAAATTACTCCTTTGCTTACAAACTTAGTATCCAGGACTTTAGTTGAATGTATGCATTTGTGTATATACATATACCCATACATATACATATATACATACATATACTTATATATTATGTATGTGTTGTATGTGCATTTTAGCAAGAGGCATCATTGAGCAAAGGACAAAGAACTGACCTCAAACCCAAAACCTGGGAAGCAAGGTCATTTCGTGGAAAGAGCACAGAATGTAAAATCAGAAGGTCCAGGTTCAAATGCCGCCTTTGAGGTTAGTAACTGTGTGATGACCTTGGGCAAGTAGATTAACCTCCTTGTGTCTCAGTTTCTCCATCTATAAAATGAAAATAACCTCTGCAATACTTTCTAGTTCTCGATTTATGGCCCTACAGGTTTAAATCTTGCTGCTTTAGTTGTGTGACCCTGGTCAAGTCATTTAAACTGCTAGTGCTCTAGGCAGCTTTATAACACTATAAGTTGCAGAGATCTCCATGGAAGAGGGAGTTTCCTCACCTGGGTAAAGTCACAGGTCTGTTCAGTCACTATTTTCCTTTTTCTTTTTTTTCATCATTCCCTTTCCTTCTTCCTTTCTTTCTCTCTCCTCTTCTCTCCTCTGCTTGTCTTCTGTCTCCCTTTCCTTTTTTTTCCCATTAACTTCAACACATCTCTTGGTTTTGCTTTACCACACATGTGTAATTCAAATCTGTTGTTCATCATGTCCCAAAGTTAAGAGCCCAAGCTACGTGGAAGTCCAACAGTTTGGAGCTTGCCAAGGTGAAATAAACAAATTCAAATGAATCCTGATTCACTATAATACATCACCTATATTGATGGATCAAATGGTTCTTTAATGAAAAGCTTCCTACCTCATGTGCCCTTTCAACCCTCATATCAGTCCCTTAAAAACTCACCTCATCCAAGAATTGTCACCATTTCGACCAGCTCACATGAGCAGTGGTTGGAAGGGATTCCCAGGGCATTCACAGTCAAGAATAAAAGCCCTGGTTGCCCCTTTTCTTATCGGTCTCTGCATCATATCCTAAATTCATAACCTAAAACTATTCAATCTGATGGAATCCATGATTAGAGTTTAAAAGACCTTCATATGCATTTAGAATAGCCCCAAACTTAAAAAGGGAATGAGAGACTGTCTAAGGTTCTCTTATTCTCTACCTTGTGATATACATATATATACATACACACATATATATGTCTCTGTTTATATATATGTGTATATGTGTATATATATACATATACATATATTATATATATATATATATATGTGTGTATATATATATATATATATATATATATATATATATATATACATATACATACAGAGAATGATTATCCAACATTTAGAGTAACCAAACCAGTTGCTTTTCACATTTTTCTCTGGTGACCACAAATGCTTATTAGAATTTCTGTTAGAATTTGAGCAGCTGTTATTGCCCCAAACTTAAGAAATGAAATCCAATTGTTTCAGTGAGATCCTGCCTAGAAGCAAGGAGACTTACTTCTCAGGGATTTCCAGATTATTTGAATAGGAAGTCCTGTTATCCTGCTCTTTCTGACATCAAATAGTTTGTCAGACCTCCCTCTTCTCCCACCCCATGAAAGTATCTGATCTACTAGTATCTGTGGATTGAGAAAATAGATAATAGAAGGCCAGGAGGCCATCTCCAGTCATCTTAATCTATATCTGGTGATCAGACCCAGATGTCTCCAGGGAAGAAAGTAAAGCTGGTGGCTTTGCACAGCCCTCACTTAAATCTAATTCTCTTGCAAGTCATGACATTATCTCCCTGATGTCATGGTCCTCTTCAAGAATAAAGTTCAAACAACAACAGTGACAGCAACAAAAGGAAAATGTAGTCAGATATTTATAGAGCCCTGACAGTAACTAATGGGCCTTGCTGGTCCTCACGCAAGTATTGCATCTTCCATCCCTTTCCTTTTGTGAAGGCTATCTCTCATTCCTGGAATGCATTTCCTCCTTACCTCCACATCTCAAAATCTCAAATGTTCTCCAAGACTCAGCACCAGCACTGCTTGCTCTAGTCTTTCTTGATTGCTACCATATTTCCAAGTAATTGTTAATTCCTGTCCAACAAAATTATCTTGTAGTTATCTTGTATAAATATATACTATCTCCCCCAAAGGAATGTAAGTTCCCTGAAGATAAGGTTTGCTTCATTTTTGTCTTTTTACTTCCTAGTGCCTAGCAGTATAGTGTCTGATACATGAAAAGGGCTTAATAAATGGATAGGAATTTATTGATTAGCTGCCAAGAATCTATAAATTACAACTCACTAGACTGGATATCTATTAAGCCTTGTGATGTTTTTTCTCTCTTGTCTCTCAGTTTCTCTCTGTGTCTCCGTCTGTCCCTGTCTCTCTGTCTCTCTCTCTCTCTCTCTCTCTTTGAATGGGTAATTCATTTTTTCTATAAATATTTATTGTGGAATAGTTAATTGAATGGGTTTTATCACGAGCAAAATACTAAGTATCTGTGACATTCCAAGAATTATGACAGTCAATCCTTGTCTTGAAAGTGGAGTAACTATCTGGGTGGGGGAGATAAAACTTGCAAAGGAGGAACTTAAACCCCTCTTCTAAGTGATGAGAGCTCTACAAACTACAGTGAAACAATTGGAACTTTGTACCAGGAACCTGAAGCTTAAAGGCATGTACTTCTTTCCCAGCATCTGTCCCCATTCCTTATAGTCTTCTGCCAGTCTTTCATGACTACTTCCTCTATCAATCTCAAAATAATCCCAGTATCAAGTGTATGCCACCTAAGCCCTCTCTTCTCCTGTACCCCTTTGCTACCTCAACCTCTTCACCCTCAGTGTCATCACAGTCAGTGGGTGCACAATGAACTCTCTGTGGGACAGCCTATCCTTTCTCTGTATTGACCATGGATGTCTTACATGTAAGCCACCCATGGAGAGGGCATGCAAAAGTACTTGGATCCCTAGGCCTCCCTGAATTCCAGAAGATTTCTTCCTTGGCATGGATCCTTCTTGTTCTCTCCCAGACAGCAGCAGTCTCCTGATTTCTCCCCACGGGGCTTCTTTCCTTCCTGTTACTCAAGCTTAAAGCATCAGATTCACTACTCATGGCTTTGTCTGGCAATTTCAGAGTAGAATGATATCCTATCAGAGTAACTGCTTTAAGGAAGGATGACTCTCATTTGGGAATGGATATATAAATATTGCTATTAGTCTTTATCACAGATTTTTTAGCTTCCTATACCTTCCGTGTTTTAATACTTAACAATAATTGCTCATGTCATTCTAGATTCTTCTCTGTTTTGCATTTGATCTGAAATATATAAAATGTATGTAGTGTATACTTAAAATATACTTAAAATACCCAAACAATGGTTTTCAACTAGAATTTTGAAAGTGGTTCACAAATATTATCTCATTTGATTCTCATAACAACCTTGAGAGATAGATACTATTATTACAAATGAAGAAACTGAAGCAAACAGTGGCTAAGTGATTTGGCTAGTAAGTGTCTGAGACTGGAGTTGAACTCAGTTCTCTCTGACAGTGTTTTATTCACCATACCACCTAGGTACCTCTAGACTTACTGCTGAGTAGATGTGCAATTTTGCCATGCAATTCTCAAATATATATGGAAAGTGACAACAGAATAAGGGGTGTCTCACACATATCCATAAAGCATTTGTCAAATGTCTATTATACTATTATATATACTATTATAATATTTTACTATGTTACATATGCTAGTATATATGTATAAATGCTATATATTATTATAATGAATAAAACATTCATTTAAAGGCATAATAGAATTCATAATATCTTTGTCATCATTTATTTTTCTCAGTGGATATTCAGTGTAATTATCACATGGGTGTCTGTGTATTTTATAAAATATTTTTAATCAAAACTTTCATTTTCACATTACCTACATTTCCTCCTGCATCTTTCCTGCCTTCCTTCCCCCTTCCCTCCCAAAGAGGTATCCTTTATCCTTTATTTAAAAAGTTTTAAAAGAGGAATAAAACAAAAAACAATCAAAAACCAATCAACACTTCAAATATCTGTTATATATAGTATTGCAGTCTGTGGACCACGAGCTCTGTAAAGAAACTAGTAGAGATGTCATCACTTTTTTTGAGGTGGGGACAAGTTTATTCTTTCTAATTTCAAAACAGTCAGCTTCAATTATCTGGTCTTTCCACTTACATTATGATAGTCATTGGTTATATGTTTTCCTAGACCCTATTTACTTCACTTTGCATTTTTAAAAGTCGTTTTATGTTTCTCTTTTCATGCTCATTGTTTCTTATATTACAGGAATATATTATTATATTTAATTACTACAATGCATTTAACTATTTCTCAGATGATAGAAATCTACTTTATTTCCAAGTCTATCTGTTATCTATGTATTTATCTATCCATCCACCCATTCATGCACTCATCCATGCATCCATTATCTATCTATCTATCTATCTATCATCTATCCATCCATTCACTCACCCACCTATCCATCCATCCATCCATCTATTTATCTATGTACCTGTCTGTCTATTTGTGTATCTGCCTTTATATCTATCCAGGTGCCTACTTGGGGAATCCATCCAGATAGATCAATATGAACTACATGTTAATATAATTGTTTTCTTTTGTAATCAAATCCTCCATGATTTATTTTATGTATTTAGAAACATCATTTTGAGAAAATAGCACCCACTTTTATGAGTCATGAACCTTTTCAGGAGCCTGGAGAAACCAGACCCCAAGCACTTCAGGAAAAATGGAAAGTGAGCATCAAGTGCAGCAGAGAATAAGTCAACAGGAAAGTTTTAACTAAGAGAAACACCAGCATGATAATCCTCTTCCTCAAAAGATATACACACGCATGAACCTACAATAACAAAGGGTCACTCTCTAACCTGTAGACTTGAGTCAATAGGGGAGGAGTCAATAGTGAAGACATGATTCCCTCCACTAGAATGTAAGCTTCTTGAAGATAAAGACTGCTTTTTCTTTGTTTTTGTACCTCTAGACCCCAGAAATATGCCTGGCACATTATTATTTACCCAACATATGCTTGTCTAATTAATCAAGTTGAAAAAGGAAAAGGAATAGTACAGTGAGGGAGGCATCTGAAACACAGGGGACACAATCTGTGTGGACATACTTCCATAGCCAACCTCTTTCCAGTGCGCATATGTGCAATGGAGAACAGAAATTTATACTAAAAATAAAAATAATAACACACTTCTAGAGCACTTTCAGGTTTGCAAAGCAGTTTTCCTGCAACAAATTAGCAAGGTAGATCATGCAAATATTGCCCCCATTTTACAAATAAGGGAATTGAGACTCAGAAGGAAAAGGAAAGTAACTTGCGTAGGGTCATGCAGCTGACTAAGTACCAGGACCAGGATTCAAACTCAGGTCGCTCCTGACTCCATTTCCAGTTCCCTTTCCATTATACCACATTGTCTTCTAATTAGAGTAGATCACCATGTTCATTCTAGGTAAACTGTTATTCCATAACAGCCAGCTGGCACAATAGATAGAGTGCTGTACCCAGAGTCAGGAAGATGGAAGTTCAAATCCAGTTTTAGTCATTTACTAGCTGTGTGGCCCTAGGCAAGTCATTTAACCTCCTGCTTGCCATATTTTCCTAATCTATAAAATTAAGATAATGATAGCGCCTAACGCCCAGGGTTGTTTTGAGTATCAAATGAGATAATATTTACAAGGTGCTTTGCAAGACCTAAAGGATTACATATGGCACAATAGATAGAGCACTGGGCTTAGAATCAGGAAGACTCATTTCAGTTCAAATCTGGCCTTACACACTTAATAGCTGTGTGACACCAGGCAAGTCATGTAACCCTGTTTGCCTCAGTTTCCTCATCTGTGAAAAAAACTGGAGAAGGAAATGACAACCCATTCCAGTATCTTTGCCAAGAAAACCCCAAATGGGGTCACAAAGAGTCAGACACAACTGAACAAAACAGTTATTTTGTTGTTGTTCGTATTGTTGTTATCCATAGGACCAAATGCTTAAAAACCAGATTTTTTTCCTACAAAATAATCACCACATTTCTCTCAGACCCAGGGCTATATTTCAGGATTTGGGGGGTGTATTGGGAAACACCAGTCCTACATTTAACTCTATTCTCTTCCATCAGGACAGAATTTTCCCTCTAGGTTCCAAACTAAATCTTAATGATCACACTAATGCCCTTGATGAATAGGAAAAAAAAGTCTCTCTGTACCTTGGATGATTACAAGAGGTGTTGAAATCTCCACAGAATGTAGCACTATCCTAACCACACCTTGTCTCTGATATTTCTATCATTGCTTCTTCACCATTCACATGATATGAGCATGATGTTTTTGCCTTTTAACTTCAGTCCTAGCATTTAGGGAGAGGAGAGAGAGATAAGTCTTGTTTCTCGTAAGTCTGTCACTAACTGCTCAGGAGGATGCTTAGCCCTTAGACTTTTAGCATCAGAGGCTACAGGGGCAGAATGATATTTTGGGTAGGACACTGGACTTGGACCCAAGGGACCTAAGTTTCAGTCTTAACTCTGCCTCAGATCGTCTGTGTAATAGTGGACATGTCACTCTCTTCGGGCCTCACTTTCTTCCCTAAAATGAAGGGAACTCACCTAAGAAACCTTTCAGTTGTAAAATTCTGTAATTCTATTTACTAATTTATACAGAACAGGCTAAATAAATCCCCAAGATACTCTAAGAGTAGCGCATTCAGGGCTCAGGCTCCTGCTGTCCCTCCCTGGAAATGTGCAAAAAATTCCAGTCAGTAGATATACTTCATCATCCACTAGGGGAATCTGACCCTATAGGTGAGTTGCCTGTAGATCTTATAGGACTAGAGGTGCAGTGGATAGACAGCATAGGACCTGGAATCAGGAGGACCTAAGACTTACTAGCTATGGGGGAGTCGCTTAACCCTGTTTGCCTCAGTTTCCTCATCTGTAAAATGAGCTAGAGAAGGAAATGGCAAACCATTCCACTATCTTTGCCAAGAAAATCCCAATGGGAATTCACCCCAATGGGAGTGGGGGTGGAGCCAAGATGGTGGACTGAAAGTAGGGACCTGCTTGAGTTCTTCTCCCAAACCCCTGCAAATATTTGCAAAAAATGACTCTAAACAATTCTAGAGCTGCAGAACCCACAAAGTGATAGAGTGAGGCAAATTTCCAGCCCAGGACAACCTGGTAGGTCGACAGGATGCATCTGTCACACTGAACTGGAAGCAGAGTGGAGCACAATCCAGCATGGGCCATGCCAGCACAAACGGGGCTTACGCAGGCCTCAGGGGACTGAATCACTGGCAGTTGTGGCAGTTTCCAGACTTCTCAATCCACAAATGCCAAAGAAAGAATAGAAGGTCAGTGGGAAAATTCTGTTGGATCTGAGTGGGGGAGGGGCACAGTCTTGCTGGGGTCTGGTCCCAACCCCTGGGGCAAAGGAGGAAGCAGTGGGCAGTGACAGCAGCAGCAGCATCTTCCAGAACTCTGGGCCCACAGATGGTGGAGGATTGAGCAAATGATATAAAACCCTAAAGATTGGGACAGTACACCCATCCCCACTTCCACCTACACCCCCACTGGAAACAGAATCCTACCTTGACAAAAAGTTAGAAAGTCAAGTATTTGGCTGGGTAGATGAGCAAACAGAAGGGAAAAAAATCAGACTATAGACTCTTACTTTGGTGACAAGATCAAAACATACAACCAGAAAGTCAAAGCTCCTACATCCAAAGCCTCCAAGAAAAATACAAATGGTCACAGACCATAGAAGAGCCCAAAAAGGATTTTGAAAATCAAGTAAGAGAAGAAGAGGACAAATTGGGAAGAGAAATGAGAATGATGCAAGAAAATCATGAAAAGTGAGTCAATAGCTTGCTAAAGGAGACCCAAAGAAACGCTGAAGAAAATAACACCTTAAAAAATAGACAAACTCAAATGGCAAAAGAGGTCCAAAAAAGCCAATGAGGAAAAGAATGCCTTTAAAAGTAGGATTGGCCAAATGGAAAAGGAGTTCCAAAACCTCACTGAACAAAATAAGTTCTTCAAAATTAGAACGGAGCAAATGGAAGCTAATGACTTTGTGAGAAATCAAGAAATTATAAAACAGAAACTAAAGAATGGAAAAAATAGAAGACAACGTGAAATAACTCATTGGAAAAACCACTGACCTGGAAAATAGATCCAGGAAAGATAACTGAAAACTTATTGGACTACCTGAAAGTCATAATCAAAAAAGGAGTCTAGACATCATCTTTCAAGAAATTATCAAGGAAAACTGGACTGATATTTTAGAATCAGAGTATAAAATAGAAATGGAAAGAATCCACTTATAACCTCCTGAAAGAGATCCCAAAGGGAAAACTCCTAGAAATATTGTAGCCAAATTCCAGAGTTTCCAGGTCAAGGACAAAATATTGTAACAAGCCAGAAAGAAATAATTCAAGTATTGCGGAAATACAATCAGGATAACACAAAATCTAGAAGCTTCTTCATTAAGGGATTGAAGGGTTTGGAATATGATATTCTGGAGGTCAGAGGAGCTAGGATTAAAACCAAGAATCATCTGCCCAGCAAAACTGAGTATAATACTTCGGGGGAAAATGGAATTTCAATGAAATAGAGAACTTTCAAGCATTCTTAATGAAGAGACCAGAGCTAAATAGAAAATTTGACTTTCAGATATAAGAATCAACAGAAACATGAAAAGATAAACAAGAAAGAGAAATCTTAAAGGACTTATTAAAGTTGAACTATTTATATTCCTACATGGAAAGATGATATTTGTAACTCATGAGGCTTTGCTTAATATTAGAGTAGTTGGAGGAAAGATAGATAGATAGATAGATAGATAGATAGACAGATAGATAGATGGCACAGGGTGAGTTGAATATGAAGGGATGATATCTACAAATAAAATTAAGGAGTGAGAGAGGAATATATTGGGAGGAGGAGAAAGGGAGAGATAGAATGGGGTAAATTATTTCATAAGAGGCAAGAAAAAGGTTTCACAATAGAGGGGACGGTGGAGGAGGTGAGAAGGGATAAATAAATATTACTGTCATCAGGTTTGATTTAAGAAGGAAATAACATACACACTCAATTGGGTATCTTACCCTACAGGAAAATAAGGGAGAAGGGATTAAGGGTGGGGAATAATAGAAGGAAGGGCAACTTGGGGGAAGGGGTAGTCAGAAGCAAACACTTTTGAAAAGGAACAGGGTCAAAGTTGAAAATAGAATCAAAGTTAAAAATAGAATTAGTTGGGGGCAGGATTGGATAGAGGGAGATATA